>JAODAL010010500.1:0-104831 GCA_025379985.1 Phyllomedusa bahiana | reverse complement strand
CGGGTAGTTTTATATAGGCAGGTATGGCCGGGCTGTGGGCGGGAAGGGGCCGGCTGTAAGGCAGGTATAAGGGCCGGCCTGTAGGCAGAAAAACACTTACCTGGCTCCTCGCTGCTCCGTCTCCCGCGCCGCCTCCTCGCTGCTCCGTCTCCCGCGCCGCGCCGCCTCCTCGCTGCTCCGGCCTCCCGCGCGCTCATGGCAGTGACGTCATCAGGCCGCCTACGTCTTATTTTCGGGTACGTCTTACATTAGGCGACCTCCCCAAGACACCGCTACGTCTTACTATCGGGGGTGTCTTACTATCGGGGAAACACGGTATTAGAAGAGAGGTGAATGCTGAGCTAATATGGTAATCACTACTATAGAACTACCCACAGCCTGACCAGGAAGAGACAGGATGCATGAATCTGCTTTTGGCTCTGAAATAGCGCGGTGACACAACCCCTTTAAGAAAACTCATGATAAAGAGTAGAAGACTCGCTCTTACCTCCCGGACGCCCCTGTTCAGTCCTGGCGCCCATCCCCTGCATCCTGGACGTAGCCAGTGAAGTTCACGTGACGGATGCAGCCAATCACAGCCTAAGGCGGTCATGTGCGTGTTTTGTGGCCTGTGATTGGCTGCATCTGTCACGTGAATGATAAACGTTCACTGCTTCCTGGATGATCGCACCGAGCGCCGAAACTGAACGGGAGGAAAGTATGAGTTTTCTCAGGACCCGATGGATGAATTAGTTCTCCTAACTCCAGGAACCCCCTGTAACTATGGACTTGCTTGGATGGTTTATGAAAGTTACGTCCCTGCTGACTGGGGCAACTCGATGCCCTTAAAGGGGACCTGACGCATCACTGAGGACGGCAAGTTCAGAGTAAGCAATGAGACAGGTTCCATTTCTGTTTATTAGAGGGGTGCCTTGCTGCTTCCTATGGCTCGGCTGTGGTATACATGAGAGCTCTTTCATGGTACCAGCAATGTCATGTGAATGGTGTGCAACTTGACCTGAGTTTCTGTAGCATAATTCCTACATTGCACGTTTTTCATGTACTCTGAATGCTTATCCAGAAATCCCTATGTTCCCTTTGATTGTTTTTTAGTGCCAGTAGTGTGCTGCTGATAGTGGATTGTGTTTGTAGCTGAAAGACACTGGGCTTTTGATGTTGACGGGAAGTCCGTCTCTCTGTGCATTCCTGTCAGACTGGCTTTGAACCTCCAAAAGGAATGCACAGAGCTTCACTTCTGGGTCACACAACCATGCAGTCTGCTTCAGCAACTCAGAGGGCAGGTCACATGACCCAGTGGCAGCGGGTGATGGCATTTTGTTAATAAGGTTTACTTAAAAAAAAAAAAAAAAAAAAAAAAACAGCAAAATGTATAAGTAGTTTTTCCACAGACACTGACAGACATAATATGCTGTTGGAGGTAGTAATACTGGAGCATTTCTGCTCCTCCATACATTACTGATACCTGGATACCAGAGTCACATGACCTGTGTGGTGGTCACATGATAAGACGCTGCTGGAGGGAGTAATACTGAGAAGTTCGCTCCTCCATACACTACTGTTACCTGATACCAGGGTCACATGACCTGTGTGGTGGTCACATGATAAGACGCTGCTGGAGATAGTAATACTGTAGAAGGTCTGCTCCTACATACACTACTGTTACCTGGATACCAGGGGTCACATGACAAGACACTGCTGGAGGTGGTAATACTGTAGAAGGTCTGCTCCTACATACACTACTGTTACCTGGATACCAGGGTCACATGACAAGACACTGCTGGAGGTTATAATACTGAAGAAGTTCTGCTCCTCCATACACTACTGTTACCTGGATACCAGGGTCACATAATCTGTGTAGTGGTCACATGATAAGACACTGCTGGAGGTAGTAATACTGGGAAGTTCTGCTCCTCCATACATACTGTTACCTGGATACCAGGGTCACATGACCTTGTGGTGGTTTACAAAGATAAGACACTGCTGGAAGGGAAATAATAAATGGAGAAGTTCTGCTCCTCCATACACTACTGTTACCGGATAGCAGGGTCCCCATGATCTGTGTGGTGGTCACAAAGATAAGACACGCGGAGGTAGTAATACTGGAGAAGTTCTGCTCCTCCATACACTACTGTTACCTGGATACCAGGCACATGACCTTGTGGTGGTCACATAAGACCCTGCTGGAGGTAATAAAACTGGAGAAGTTCTGCTCCTCCATACACTAAATGTTACCTGGACACCAGGGGTCACATGACCTGTGTGGTGGTCACATGATAAGACACTGCTGGAGGTAGTAATACTGGAAAAAGTTCTGCTCCTCCATACACAACGTTACCTGGACACCAGGGGTCACATGGGCCTGTGTGGTGGTCACATGATAACACGCTGCGGAGGTAGTAAAACTGGGGAAGCTCTGCTCCTCCATACACTACTGTTACCTGGACACCAGGGGTCACATGACCTTGGGGGTGGTCACATGATAAGACACGCTGGAGGTAGTAATACGGAGAAGTTTTTGCTCCTCCATAAAACTACTGTTTGCCTGGATACCAGGGTCACATGACCTGTGTGGTGGTCACATAAGACGCTGCTGGAGGTAGTAATACTGGAGAAGTTCTGCTCCTCCATACACTACTGTTACCTGGATATCATGGGCCACATGACCTGTGTGGTGGTCACATGACTGCACTGGTGTAAAATGGAACAGAATTTCTAATAGATGTATATAAACCTCTTAACCCATCATGACATATCTATATCATGGTGCTTAAGTACTTAATGCACCATGACCTATAGAAACTTTACTGTGAGAACCTGGTATTGATTGACATCTCACCCACAATAGAGTCCCCTAAACAGCTCCGTTCACAGAAATATATCAAACGTTTTCCGGCTTTCAAACTATGGCGATGCAAAACGTGTTTTCTTTTCAAAATAAAAGTATTTTATTGTGTAAAAGCAGTAAAACATAAAGAACTATAAATTTGGTATTGCGGTAATTGTTTCGACCTGCCGAGGATGTCATTTATACCACACGGTGATCATCAAAAATAAAATAACTCTACCAGCATTGCTTTATTTTATTCATTCTGCCTCCCAAAAACCTTGATAAAATGCGATCAAAGTGTCATATGAACCCCAAAATGGGAAAAAAGTAAAGTTATAGCTGTCAGAATATGATGAAATAAAAATGCAATTTTTTTTTTTTTTACAAACGCTATTGCATATAAGTCGCAAAACAAACTATCACATTGAATTGCATCGACCGCATAGAAAGGTTTTTATGTTGCTTATACCGAACGGCGAACGCTACAGAGAATGAAACCTGTAAAAAACAACGGAATTGGTGTGGGGTTTTTTCCCCCCATTTTCTTGGTCCAGTGCTAAAAATTGTTAAATGCCCTTGGTTCCAAAATGCGTAATACTGCCCTATAAAAATTCCCTGATGGGAATTTAATCCCGAAATGGGTGACTTTTGGACGGTTTCTTTGATACTGGTACTGTAGGGCAGGCTCGGACTGGGCCGCCGGGGGACCGGGAAATCCCCCGGTGGGCCTCGAGCCGCTGGGGGGCCCCGGAGGCAGTGCCGTCGCTCCCCGGGGGCCCCTCCGCGCATCCGGTCACTGAACGCCCGGACCCGCGTTCCCGAGCGCTCAGAGACCGGCCCGGGGTTGGGGACTAATGTCCCCGGCTCCCGGGGCTGCGTGGTGTCAGCGGGAGCACTACGCCACTAGCGCTGCGTCCGCGATCTCCCCCGGGAGGCTGAACGCATTAGCTTCAGCCTGCCGGGCGCCGGTCCCTACTGCTGACGTAGGCCCCGCGGAGACGTCACTTCACCATGCCGCCTAAAACAGGGGGGCAGTACGGAGCCGGGCAGCACGGAGCGGCCGGGACTGTCCCGGGGGCGGGAGCAAGGTAAGTGATTGATTGTTTTTTTTTTTTTTTTTTTTTTTTTTTTAAACTACCTACAGGGGGGCTCTGGCTACTATGGGGGGACTCTGGCTACTATGGGGGGACCCTGGCTACTATGGGGGGACACTGGCTACTATGGGGGGCCCTGGCTAAATATGGGGGACACTGGCTAAGGGGGGGCCCTGGCTACTATGGGGGGGGGGATACTGGCTAAGAGGGGCCTGCTACTAAAGGGGGGACACTGGCTAAGGGGGGCCCTGGCTCCTATGGGGGGACACTGGCTAAGGGGGACACTGGCTAAGGGGGGCCCTGGCTCCTATGGGGGGACACTGGCTAAGGGGGGCTCTGGCTACTATGGGGGGGAACACTGGCTAAGGGGGGCCCTGACTACTATGGGGGGACACTGGCTAAGCGGGGCCCTGGCTACTATGGGGGGACTGGATAAGGTGGGCCCTGGCTACTATGGGGGGACACTGGCTAAGGGGGGCTCTGGCTACTATTGGGGGGGCACTGACTAAGGGGGGCACTGGCTAAGGGGGGCCCTGGCGACTAGGGGGGACAGTGGCTAAGGGGGGCCCTGGCTACTAGGGGGGGACACTGCTAAGGGGGGCCCTGGCTACTATGGGGGACACTGGGTAAGGGGAGCCCTGGCTAAATAGGGGGGGCACACTGGCTAAGGGGGCTCTGGCTACTATGGGGGGAAAATGGCTAAGGGGGGGGGCTGGCTACTATTGGGGGACAATGGCTAAGGGGGGGGGGCTGGCTACTATTGGGGGACAAATGGCCTAAGAAGGGGGGGTGTGCTGGGCTACTATTGTGGGACATGGTTAAGGGGGGGGCCTGGCTACTATTGGGGGACAATGGCTAAGGGGGGGGCCTGGCTACTATTGGGGGACACTGGCTAAGGGGGGCTCTGGCTACTAGGGGGGCCCTGGCTACTAGGGGGGCCCCTCCTGATACTTACCTGGGGGGGGGCCCTGGCAAGGGTGACACTGGCTACAAAGGTGGCCCTGCTACTAGGGGGACACTGGCTACAAAGGGGGGCCCTGGCTACTAGGGGGACACTGGCTACAACGGGGGGCCCTGGCTACTATGGGGGGGCAACTGGCTAAGGGGGGCCCTGGCAACTATGGGGTGGACACTGGCTAAGGGGAGCCCGGCTACTAATGGGGTGGGGGACACTGCTAAGGGCTCTTGCTACTATGGGCGGGGACAATGTGGCTAAGGGTGGGGGGCTGGCTACTATTGTGGGACCAATGGCAAGAGGGGGGGGGGCAGGCTACTATTGGGTGGACATGGCTAAGGGTGGGGGGTGGGCCCTGGCTAACAATTGGGGACAATTGCAACATGGGGGGTCCTGGCTAACTATTGGGGGACACTGCTAAAAGGGGCACTGGCTACTATAGGTAATAGCTAATAGGTATTCTACTTGTTCTATCTAGGCTAGGGGGGGAAGGGTGGTGGCTGTGAGGGGGGCCCCTGGCTACTAGGGGGGGGTGCCCCCCTGGCTACTGGTGGGCACTGCTTACTGGACTTACTGGGGGGGTGTGCTACTCCATGGGGGTTTACCTCTTGGGGGGGGGGACAGGTGGGGGGGGGCCCTGGCTAAGTGTGAAAGGGGGACAACACACTGGCTACAAAGGGGGGCCCCCCTAGGCTACTACTAGGGGGGGGGGGGGGGGAGTGGGGGGGGGGTGAGGCGGCCCACCCGGGGGTAGGGGGCCAAGGGGGGGCTAGGGGTAGTGGGGGGGTGGTGTGGAGGGGGTAGGGGGTGGGGACTAGGGTGGGAGTGGTGGGTTGGGTTAAGGGGGTGGGGGGTGGGGGTGTACATGTAATGGCTATTTGGTGGGGGTGGGGGGCTTCTGGCTACTAGGTAGTGTAACTAGGAGGGGGACACTGGCTACACAGGGTTGCCCTGGTCTACTAGGGGGACACTTGGCTACAAAGGGGGCCCTTGCATCTAGTAGGTGGGGGCGGTGGGGGGTGTAGTGGGGGCGGGGGGGTGGGGGGGCGTGGTGGGGCGCGGGGGGGGGGGGGGGGGGGGGCCCCCTGGCTACTAGGGGAGGGGGGGCCCTGACTACAAGGGCGGGGGGGGGGCGCCTGACTACAAGGGGGGGGGCGCCCGACTACACCAGGGGGGCGGCGGCCCTGGCCTACCTACACATAGAGGCCCTGGCTACGCTGGCGTATGGGGGCCTGGCAACCTACAGGGAGCTCTGGCAAAACTAGGCACACAGGCCCTGACTAACACACATACAGGGGTGGGCCCTGAACTACCACAAGGGGGCCCTGGGGGTAGCTAAGCCTAAGCGGGCGAGGGTGAGGGACACACGGCCCCAGCTACCTATAGCACACACACTGGATACAAGGGGTCCTCACACACACACACATACAGGGGCCCCCTGACTACAAGGGGGCCCTGACTACAAGGGGTCCTGACTCCTACAGGGGGCCCTGACTACAAGGGGGTACTGGCTACCTACAGGGGGCCCTGACTACAAGGGGGGTCTGGCTACCTACAGGGGGCCCTGGCACGCTAAACACTAAGGGGGCTCTGACTACCTACACAGTAGCTAAATGGGGGGCCCCATGACTTCCTGCACACTACCTAAAGAGGCCCCAAACTTCTGTATACTTACCTAAAGGAGGAGAGCCCCTAACTGTCCGTATACCTAACCTAAATGGAGTGCCCCTAACTGTCCTGTAGACTACCTAAAGGAGAACCCCTAATACACACATGTCATGTATAGAGGTACCGGTAAAGGAGACCCCTAACTGCTGTATAGTACCTAAAGGGGGTCCCTAACTGGCTTGCCTGCTATCTCTCTTTCTGGTTTATTCATTTCAGAGATGTGATTATGTGACCCCTAACTACCTACACTTACCATACTGGGGTGAAAACCACCTACCTACAAGCCCTAACTATATTGGGACTCCTTCACCAACTCATACCTACACCTAACTAACTGTGGTCCACAAACCTAACTGTTAGCCTATCAACTTGCATAACTGGGTCCTGCTATCTACGCTGGTCTATTTAACCTACTCCACCTGTGTCTAGGTACCCCCACCCCAACCTACCTGGGGCTTGGCCTACGTCAACTTAATCCATCGGGGGGTCTACCTACCTAAATAGGGCCTATCTAGTTACCTGTTGGCCTCATCCCCACCCTCCAAAACCCATTCGGGATACAAAGGTTTGTATACCCGCTTCACTCACCCCTTGTGTAGTTTTGTGCAGAGGTGGAATAGGTAAACAGAAATGCTGGAAAAAAGAGATTCAAAGACATTTTTTTTGTGTATTTCTGCAGGGATGGTTGGTGGCCCGCCGACAAGTCATATGGCGGTGATAGTGAACAGATCAGAAGAAAAGGGAATCGAACGACTCCTTAGAGAAAGAACGACTCAGTCGTCTCTGGTGAGTCCCTGAAATCAAGGGTTATTTTTTATATATGTAATGTGAATGTTGGGACCTTCAGCCGTGATCTGACCTCTATTTGGTCTCTATATGGCGGTGTTGAAGATTTAACCTGACTGGTGTCTTCACCTCTATTTGGTCTCTATAAGGCGTGTGATGTAAGTTTAACCTGAGCTGATTGACCCTGACCTCTAATGTGGTCTCAATATGCGGTGTTGTAGATTTATATACCTGTGCTGGTGTCCTCTCCTCTATGGGTCTCTATAGGCGGTGTTGTTAGTTATACCAGAGCTGGTGTCTGACCTCTATTGGACTCTATATGCGTGTTGTTAGGTTATAACCTGGGCTGTGTCTGACCTCTATGTGGTGCTCTATATGGTTGTTGTAGGTTATACCTGATCTGTGTCTGACCCCTATGTGTCTCTTAAATGGTGGATTGTAGGTTATACCTGAGCTGGTGTCTGTCCTTCAATGGGTCTCTATATGGTGGTGTTGTAGGTTATACCTGAGCTGGTGTCTGTCCTTCATGTGTCATCTAATATGAGTGTTGTAGGTTATACCTGAGCTGGTGTCTGAACCGCTATGTGGTTCTCTATATGGCAGTGTTATAGGTTATAAACCTGAGATGATGTCTAACCTCTATTGGTCTCTATATGGCGGTGTTGTAGGTTATACCTGATGCTGGTGTCTGACTTCTATGAGGTCTCTATATGGTGGTGTTGTAGGTTACCCTGAGCTGGTGTCTTGACCTCTATGTTGTCTCTATATGGGCAAAGTGTTGTAGGTTATATCTGAGCTGTGTCTGACCTCTATCGTGGTTATCTATAATTGTCGGTGTTGTAGGTTATACCTTGAGCTGGTGTCTGATCCACTATATGGTCTCTATAGGCGGTGTTGTAGTTATATTCGGCAGCGGGTATAGTGGCAGCGAACATGTGTCCACTTATTGTAAGAAGTGAGGGAACACCTGGACCCTGTGATAGGAGTTACACTTATCTTTTCTTGCCTGGGTGTTTTGTTTTATAAGGTTGGTGAGGTGTGTGACCAAGGAAAATATGGAGGGGGTTATTGTATGTGGGGGGAGGGGGATATTGTATGTGGGGAGAGGGGGATATTGTATGTGGTTGGAGGGAATATTGTATGTGGGTGGAGGGGGATAAGGTAGTATGTGGGGTGGAGGGGGATATTGTATGTGGTGGAGGGGGGATGATGTAGTGGGTGGAAGGGGGGATATATTGATGTGGGTGGTGGGTGATATTGTTTGTGGTTGGAGGGGGATTTTGTATGTGGGTGGAGGGGGATACGGGGTGGATGTGGTGCGTGGGCGGGGAGGGGGGTGGGGGCGGGGGGGGCCTTACCCTCGTGTTTGATTGGGAGGGGGGTAGGGGGGTTAGACTGACAAATGTGTAACTACATTGTAACTACAACATTTAACAGTTTACTCAGTATTTATGGCACCACTGAAAATAAATGTGATAAAATGTGGTGGCGCATTTAGATAATAAAGTACAGCGAGGCCGGTAATCAATTTAAATGTACCGTAGGGTGGGCCCCGCGAACATTACCCAGTGGGCCCCAGACCCCCCAGTCCGACACTGTTTTAAGGGGCCATTGTGCAGATTAAAACATGGCAACCCCTAACCAAAGTCTGCTTTTCCAAATTATACCAAATGCCAAATAGACCGCTCCCATCCCTAGTAATGCGCCCAGTCAATCGCCCAAGAACGTCAGTTTAACCCCCACGCCACAACCACCCACATATAGGGTAGTGCTGACTCAGGCCCGGTCCCAAGGTAGCCATAAATAGCCTGTTCAAAAAAAAAAATAAAATCACCCCGAACCAAGAAGCCCCACCCCCCTACCCCCACGCGAGGAGGGGGGGGGGGGCGCACCGCCCATACACCAACTGTCCCAAAAAAAAAACAAAAAAAAAAAAAAAAAAAAAACTCCACTTTCCCCTTCTCCCCCCCCCCCCATATCCCCCCCATACCTTACCCACACCACCAAACCCCCCCCCACCACTCACACACCCAACCTTTGTAGACTAAAAAACACCCTAACCTTACAAAAAACCTGGCATACCCAACAAATCAAAAAAAATCCAACCACAAAACAAATCATCACCCGTCCCCCCCACCCCCCCCCGCAAACCCCAATTCCCCACATCCCCCCACCAACCCCCCAATCCCAATAAGAAAATCCACCCAGCGCACCGCCGCACCCCATGACCCACGTACCGAGGACAAACCGTGTGAAATACTCCTGCCCACAAATTGCCGCCAATCCCTCAAAACAAAAAAAGGGCACTGACCAGAGAGGCACACACAGGCTCTGCTGGGCTGTAAGAGAGGGGTTAATGATTTTATGATAATAGGAGCATAGGATATTGATCAGCGGGGGGGGGGGGGGGGGGGGGGGGGGGGGGGGGGGGGGGGGGGGGGGGGGGGGGGGGGGGGGGGGCGGGGGACTCAGTAAATGCCCCCCAAAAACGGCAGTTTACACCCACATATAGGGTAGTGCTGACCTGGAAAGAAATTGGGTAATGTTTTGAGGTGCTTTTTTGCTAACATTCCTTGTGAAAATAAAAAAATAAAAAAATGAGCTAAAACTGTATAATTAGGAAATTTTATTTTTTTTTTTTTTTTTTCATAGGGCAAGGCTAAAAAAAAAACGTGAAACACCGTCAGGTTTACTTTACACTCCTAGATATATAACTTAAGGGGTGTAGTTTTCTAAATTAGGTCTTTTTAGGGATGTCAATATTGATTTTTTGCCTTCTTTTTTTACTGTGCTCCAGTCCAAAAAAAAAAAAGTTTTAACATTGAAAATCTGCAAAAAAAATTAAAAAATTGAAATTGTTGTTTTGAATACCTGCGATCCGACCCCACGGTCAAGAATGTCAAAAGTTATTCTGCAAAAAGTGACACACCCAGATTTTCAAAAATTGGGCTCTGTCAAGGGGCAAAAAATGGCTCTGGCGGTAAGGGGTAATGATTTTTGATAATTGGAGCATAGGATTTGATCAGCACTCAGTAAAGTAAAACTTCAATGCTTTATTGTCCCATGGTTAAAAATAGATAAAAAAAACAATGAACAACGTAACCGTTTTGAGGGCAAAGCTATGTATATAAAAACAATTTGGTCAATGCCCAATTTTTAGACATTGATCCAAAAAGGAAAGACCACACCAGAACATATGATGCACACCTCAAACGTTACAAAAAAAATTGCTTCATTGACAAAACGCAAACACACTATTAAAAACACTCAAAAAGGCTAGAAATGCCTACATAATAACACGTTTGCGACCATGATGGCACACAAGGAAAATTAAAGGGGTGTTATCGTTTCATTAAATGGTCTTCAGAATAAGGGGACAGTGAAAACAAGCAACTTTGCAATTGGATGTCATTAGCAAAGCTGCCTTGTTCTCACCGTGTCCCTTATCTTGTTTTTATTTACACTGATATCCAGTGTGGGTCTAATCCCTCCTCCTTGCAATTCACTAGCTGAGAGCTCATTTACACTGTACAGCCCCTGGGTCGATTCACGGGCTGTACAGAATGACTCAGAGTTAGGGGCCGTAGCATTTTTCTGTCTCCACACCTAGCAGAAACAGACTGCAGCAGATTGTACAATGAGAAAACATGACAGTTTTTTTTTTTTTTAACACATTTTATTGGGTTTTTAACATATATTCGGTTACAAAATAATTTAATTATCCAATTGCCTGGTTACCAGTAACACAAAATTAGCACCTTTTTGCTAGTAAGTCATTATGTACCAATGCTTGTCGTATAGGATCAATATGTATAGTAAACTTTCAAATATAATACCTAACATTACATTACTTAAACAGCCGTGTAAAATTAAAAGAAAAGTATAAGAGAAAAAAAAAATAAAAAAAAAAAAAAAAAAAGGGGGGGAGAAAAAGAAACCAGCACAGAAAATTATTTATCTTTAGAAGATCGCTAGATTCAGCAAACATCTCGATGGACAAATGATGTCAGGTACGCTGGGGGTGGGACTTTGACCTCCTATAAGATTTTTTTAAGACGCCTCTCTTGGATTCATCAGAGAGACATTACATGCTTGTTACAAACTAGGTTACCTGCGGGCTTCTCTCAATGAACCATCTGTGAATTGGTTCGTATCTTCTATGCTTTGTTTTCTCTTGTTGTGAATAGTCATTTTTCCTTAAAAGCTCTCCATTTTATGGAAGAAGTTCTTTGCCAGCTTTTCCTTATGCGCTTCGTAAAAATCTGATCGGCAATTGCATAGTCTTTGTTTGGGCTATTACCATATCTATTGTTGTACTGAGGGGACTCTAGCCAATTTGTCAGTAGGCAACGCTTGCCACAGGAGATAATATGTATTATTGCTGGCTTGTTAACTGTTTGTTGTAGTATCTGAGTTCAGGCATACATCTATCCAAGTCCTTGCGCATGAAGATCTCTGGGTGTACAAAGGTAGCCGACCGTTACACAGATTCAACATCTCCCTCACCCTGAGACAGAAAAAGCCTTCACCTGAAGGACATTCCACAAAAATGACCAAATCCGCTTTCTCCTTTGCACATTTTGGACACTCAAAGTTTATTCTATCGGAAAAGCTGGGTCTGTGGATATAAAAGCATAAATGGCCTCATGCACCATTTTGAAAATAAGTTTCCCTCATGCTTATTAATAATATGCTTTCGTATTACATTTCCAACCTCTGAGATTTCTGTCTCCTATATCAGTCTGCCTAACCATCTAATTTCCATTGCCGAAACCATCCCCCGGATCATGTTTAATGTATTTATCCCTAAGAACTGCATATATGTCGGCAATGGATTTTCTCTGTTGCCCTGTCCCAATGTGATATCAAAAGCGTTTTTTTTGCCCTCTCCTTTCGTATATTCCTATTTAGGTTTGGAAGTACAGAAGGATCTGATTTCGAAGTATTGTAGACATGAGGACTCTGGGATTCCAAATTCCCGCTTAGCTCCCCATAGTTTTGTATCTAGATTCCGTCCGGTGGAAAAATTGGTTAACTGACGATATCCCTCTATTCTATCCATTGCCTTAAACCATTTGTGTATCTCTACCAGCCGGAAACTCCAAATGTTCCCATATTGGGAGTAATTTAGAGAACTCGAAAGCTAAACCATATCTTTTCCTCAATTCCTTTCCATTGCGGCTATGGTATCCCTTTAAAATAGGAATTTAGTGCTTTGCCACTTCATTGGTGTTTAGTCGCCGCGTATTGTAACAAACTAGTAATTTTCCCCTGCCAGATTTTTCTCAACACCCAATCTGAGTATTGATTTGTTCCTGGATCCAATCTAGGATGTGTCTGTTAGGCAAGTATGTTGTGGCTCCGTAAATTGGGGAGATTATGCCTACTTCAGATTTATGGGATATGTAATCTTGTGATGGCAATTCTGGTTTTTTCCCACTTACATATAAATTAGAGACTAATTTATTGTACATGTTGACGTCGGTATGTACGCAGCAAGATCGGTATTGTCTGCTGGGGGTACAAAAGACGGCCAAAAGTTATATTTTTACCAGATGAACTATTCCCAGTAATGATAGGGAAGGTCCTGCCAGCCTCTCAGTTCTTTTCGAATTTTTTCAAAAGAGTGGGGGGTAAATTCAAATTGTTACAGTGAGGAGGGGATGTGGCCCTATCTTTACACCCTAAATATTTGATATAGTCCTTAGCTATTTTGTTACCTGTTGATCTGACTGTGCTACTCAGTAGGGGTAGCCACTTACCCCATCCCAAAGAGGTTCACATGTCTCTGTTTATGTGATATCCGGAGAGAAAAGGACCCATAGTGCCCTAAGAAGCTCCAGGGCACTGTGCAGATGTGTCCCTAGGTGAACCACATAAACAGTGGAGCAATCGATCCGCAAAAGGCGGTAACCATTCAACTCCATTTTCCCCTACTTTATTCCACTATATATTGGACTGTTCCAAATTTAGTAATAAGGGCTCGATAGTTTAAATTGAAAAAGCAGGGGCGACAGTGGGCACTCCTTGCCTTTGTTCTTTCTCCAATTAGTGAAAAGCATCCGACCTGAAACCTGGGATGTAAAACTGCCGGCTCCTTGGGTGATTTTTATCACGAACAGATTAAAATAAGTTTCGGAAAAACTCCCCTTTATTCCAATTTTGTCCAGTACCATCTTCCAGCAAACTCATCTACGCTGTCAAAAGCTTTTTTCTCCGTGTCTAGTGACACAAAGTTTGGCGCCTGTGATTTTACAAACCCTTGCCGCACATCGCCTGCAATCCTTAGCTGCTATCACTTTTCTGATGTTCAGCACAGCGGCCTCTTCCCTTTAAAACCCAGTTGCGTGTAGTCCTATTATATTGGGAGGAGGAGTTGCCAGCGTCTATTGGCCATTATTTTTGCAGACGATTTTATGTCTGGTTGATGAGGGATATGGGTCAATTTACGTTTCTGCTTTAGTCAGTCTCTCCCCAGTTTCGGTAGAATTTTATGAAAGCCAAGTTGCTTAATCGGGAATGCTTTTTCATTTAGCAAAGAAGGAATAGTATTGAGATTAAAATAGGTGATACTTGAGCTTGAAGAAATCTTATAGAAAAAAAAAAACTCTGATGGGTATCCCGTCAGGACAAGGCCCTTTGCCAATTCCCCAGAGACTTTATTGTGTTTTGAACCTCTTTCAGCAGTTATTTTGTGTGTTTAAGAGGCCCTATCGTTCCTCCGTAAGTTTTGGAAGACGGCAGCTGCCAGGAAATCGCCACCTTCCTCCCTGCAGTCTGTTCCTGAGTCCTGGTACAAGTTTTGTATATTTCTGGAAGAGTGTGGTGATGCTCTCGGGTTTGTTATGGTTTGCCTCCCACTATTCTTAAGGTGGTTAAACCCTACTGTGGCCTGATCTGGTTTTGCCAAACGTGCCAGGAGCTTGCCGACTTGTTCCCAAACGGAAAACAGATCCGCTTCAAATTTTGTTCTATAGAGCCTGTCTCTACGCTCCAACCACAACTCAAAATGTTGTCTTGCTTCTGCCACGTGCTTATTTGCTTGATGAAAGCATCTCTTATAACAGGCTGTATACGCCTCACGTAGAGCCGTGCTGAATTTATATACTTGCCGCTGCGTGAGTTTCTTATAATAAGAGATTGACTTAATAAGCCTTACCCTTAACGGACTGCTTTAGGCAGGTTTCCCACATTAATTGCGGGGGGAATTTTAAATTTTCCAGTTGTGTTGGCATAATTTGCAGCCGAAATTCCAACCAACAAGCCCTGTACCATTTCTGCAAAGAAACAATCACCTGCCAAAGCCACAGGAAAGCGCCATATCAGGTCTCGTCCCTTTGGAAAAGTATGACAAACTCTCATGGATCTTTTGGGGGCGTGGTCAGATATTAAAATCCAGGATATCACTTCTAAAAGACCCTGTCAATTAGTCATTGGTGACAAGAAAATTGGTCTATGCGCACAGGACTGATGACTTTTAGAAAAGAAAGTGTACTCCCTGCTGTCCCGGGTGGGTGAGTCCTCCAGATCATCATTAAGTCCAGTTACTTACAAAATGTTTGAGAGCCGACATCATTTGATACCCGCTGATTTAGCGACATTTCGCTTCGGTCTTCCTCAGGTCTAATAACCGCTCATTAAGGTCCCACCCCTCACCCCCCCCCCTATAAGGTCCGTGGCGGCTTGGCCGAGAGATTACGAGATGACCCAGTTCATGTGTAGGAGAATTTCTATGCCCTTCCTTATTGGGGCCATAATTGTTGTAGATGCTTATTTCCCCCATTTTTTCGGGCATTCCATGTGAATTTTCTCCCATTACCTCTTTATTCATGGTATCGTTGACAATATGTTGTAAGCTAACGCTTTCCTCATTAATATCGAAACTCCATTCTTTTTGTTTACCGCGGAATGTATCCATAGACATTCTCCCACCAATAATTCTTATTCTGAAAAAAATTGGAGAGGTAAGGAAAGATGAGTTTCCTGTAACAAAGACCAATTGGTTTTAGCTTTCCGTAGATGACTAAGGACCATAGAACGTATTTGCAGAGTACAAGAGGACTTGCCCTTCACGTGCGTACAATGAATGTAACTTTTAATGTTTCTCGTTGGGATTTCATTGGACTGGTTTTTTTTTTGGAGTTGGGTTTTTTATGCTTTAGTAGGGTCTTTATTTATTGTTTATTTTTAGGTATGGTTATTGGTTTATTACAGCTGATTTACACTACTCAAAACAATTGCCCAACCTCTCTTCGCCCCCTCATTCCCCAGGAGGACCCGACGAGATTATGAACATATAAAATGTTTACTGGGCTAAACATGTATAAAACCATTAATTGGTGCTGTGTGTGTGGTAAAGATATTCCAAATAAAAAACTATGCATTTAACAAACTTATAACACTATCAAATCCTCCAAATAACCTCCTTAAACCTACTATTTGGGGAAACTTCCTCTTTTTTCTGACGTGTGTCTCGCTCAGAGCGTAGCTGTGCTGTCAATCTCATAAGAAACTGCGTTTACACCCGCAATCACCAAGGTATATAGGTGTTGTGAGATTATGTCTATGGGGGGAGTGATGAGGGGATAGAGAGAGAGAAGAAGAAAAATAAAAAAAAAACACACGGTAGAGGGAGGTGGGGAAGAAAAAGAAAATACACAGAATTTCAAGCGCTCAGTAGCAAGAGTACCCACCTATCAGACCATCTATTACTTTTCCCAACAGTTCCTTGAAGATCCTCAAGTTTTACTTCGTGGTTCACGAAGGGGTTTGAGAAGGGTCTTTTCTCCTTTGGAGGCGCGGAGTGTGAAACACCCCTGTCAGTTTCAGGGCTTTGAGACCTGTTGTCTGGAGCATGGCGTGAAGTGGGACCTTCTCCACATGACGAGGTTTCGGATAGAAGATGACGCCAAACTATCCTCAGTTGCTGCACCGTGTTGAGATGCTTACGGCCCCATCCAGGTAGGACAACCACTCAACAGTGACGGATATTGGTTGAAATCTTATTTTTTTGGAGTAGATATGGGTGGAGCACGCTTTTCTGAAACGCTTTTATTTTGCGTGAGACTCAAACCGAGTAGTCATTGAAAATTTAAAAATGTTCGAGCCATCTACTTCAGGGGTTTCTGGCGGTTTTTGAAGCTACGGAGAATACTTTCATTATATCATTGTAATCAGAAATTTGGGTGACCTGCCATTGCGAATTTGGGATGTCTGTCTGCGTTGTTCGGATATAGGTGCTTTATCAGGACCACTCTGGTGAGGCTACTCTCTACTTTGCAAGTCAAATCATATATTTTTTTTACCCCCCCCCCCCCCCCCCCCCCCCCCCCCCCCCCCCCCCCCCCCACCCCCCCCACCACCCCCCGGATGCCCCTTAAGGCAGCAGGTAGATCTGTTTCGCAAATTCTTCGTAGCTGGTAGCAGGTATTTTTTTCCGGCAGTCCTACAATCCTTAGGTTATTCCTGCGCGAAGATTTCTCTACGTCTTCAATTTGGAAGAGATTTGCTTATTTTTTTCCGTGAGATCATTGAGACGCGTGGTACGATCGGATACTTCGTCTTCTGTGTTATGGATAGTCTTGTCTCCATTACCCCTGTCAGCTTACTCCCTGTTGTGACTTCTGTATGCAGGACTTTGCTATTATAGTAGCCAGGATTTCATTGAAAGCGTTCCTGTAAGACAGGTAATTACTTTTTTTTGTGCTTCTGCCGTGGCAGTTTTTTGTAGTTAATTTTGATGTGTGGTGAGTATTGTACCACATTCCCTGGGGTGATTCCTCATCTGAAGTGTCATTCTTCTCTTTTTCTGACTCCAGCATTACTTGTGGCTCCCTTGTCTTTTCTGGTGGACGGCGCCCATTTTTTTTCTTTTCAACTGAAGGGAGTAGGTATAGTGATAACCTCTGTGGTGTGACAGTTCTGTAGCAGCGGTAGCCCAGATGGGAGCACTAGGGCCGGATCTTGCAATATTACTAGGTAGCAGCCGGCAGTAACTTGGCTTATTTAGGTGTTTCAATTAATTCAATTTAATCAGGGATCACGTGATGAAAGTGGGCCCAGGCTGTATGATGGTAATATATACTGTTGACGGCTGCTGGCCAGCGGTACTCAGTGTTCAGCTTGGTCTCTTGTATATGTGACTCCCAGACAGTGTTTCTGTTTAAGATGGCTATTCACATTCAGAGCTCCTCACACAGGGACCCGGAGCGCCACACAAGCCAGGGAACTGTGAGCCTAGTCGCTGGTCACGTGTCAGGGCGTCCGGACGACGTCTCTCAAGGCTCCCCTCACCACCTTCTGCGGCCGCTGTACAGTTCTGCGTCCCTAGTACTAAGTGTCCCCCTTAAGTGCTATGCAAAGCTTGGCTTGGATAGCAAAATAAAAATAATATGAGTTATACCCGTTTCATGAGTATCCCACCTCACGTTGCTATCACTTTGCAGCGCTAGCAGCTCTACTCGCCACTCCTCTCCTAAAGCAGAGGGCGGTTGCTGTTTACATATGATGAGTCCTGCATTTTTAGAGGCCCCCTGTGGGGATTGTTCAGATCCTCCAGCTCCCTCTGCTGCCTTGCTACCTCTCACTTCTTTATCTGTTGTGGCTGCCTGATTTAAGCCTGGCCGGTTGAGTGGAGTACCTTTCTTTTGTTTTCCTCCCTCCTTTGCGCTGCTCCTTGTTGCCTGCTCGTTCCCAGGCGGGGGAGGGAGATGGCGCGCACTCTGTCACTGATCCCTGCAGCTGGATGGCGCCGGGTCTGCCTCGCTCAACCTCAGCTCCTCGCTCTGCCCGGGTACACACCAGCTACAGAGATCTCCCCTCCTCTCTCTGCAGCTTCCCCCTTCCTTTGAGGTTGCGTCATGGCGATCGGCGTGACGTTTATTTTGAAGATAAGATGCTGATGTCAGCGGAAGCACACTGCCTGTGCTCTACATCGCCAGCGTGGATCCGGAAGTAGAAATGACAGTATTTGTCCCTGGCCTAACCTCTCCTGCATACACGCAGATCTGTGCCGTTCTTAGGAAAAGCTGTAAAAAACATCTCCGCTTGGTTTTGAGGGAGATTAGTGCCTCGATTAGATTGAATGCAGTGTGTAGGTTTACAGCTCTTATAAAATAAGACTGATAGGGAGAGACTCAGGATATGTGGTACTAAGAGGGGAGGGGGGGGGTATCTCAGGCCAGCAGTGAAGGGGGGAGATGATGTCATCAAGCTGGGAGGGAAGAAAGCCCCTGCATTACAGAGATGGGAAGCTTAAGAGAAGTGTGAATCAGCCGAAGTAAGGAAGCGATACTTCCCTTGTAAAGGGGTTGTGTCCCATCTCAAAGTTTTCATAGGATTGCATGAATGAAATAATGCTGCTTTGCTCAGTCACTTCCTGGTCTAGCTGTCGTAATTAGCATATGAGCTCCATGTATTCAGCACCTCTGCTAATTAGATAAATCTCATGCAGTCAGGACCAGGGGAACCTTTCTGAGTTAAATGTATAACAGCAGTAATTACTGGCTTTTGTCTGAAAGATCAGATAACAAACAAGCTCTCACTGTCCGTAGTCCTGTGCTGTGCAACCTGTGTGATGACGTCAGATAGAACAAAAAAAAATTAACAACGCAATATATTTGGAAAACATCTTTATTCAGTGTTCCCTAAATGTTGAAAGCTGATCTTTGTAGCGAGACACCCCTTTAAGGCACAAATTAACAATTGTTCTTTTGGGACCACACCAAATATTATTCTTCACAATAAAGTATAAAAGAAACAAAAAGGGTAAAATGAGGTCCTAGTGGGAAGCACATCCACCATGTTCATAGGACCAATATACCCATTAATATGGATAGATAATATAAATAACATAATATTGGTATGCCTGGATATAGAGATGCAATATATAGATGCCACAATGCTTTTTACGGGGTTGTCTCACTACAGGCATTGATGGCGTATTGCTAGGATGTGCCATCATTGTCTCATAGGTCCGAGTTCCACTTCTGGGACCTGCACTCAATCTCTAAGTCGACCTGAAACCCTATCCGTTCTGTACAGAGAGTAGGTTGGGACTCTCCCATTGAAAAGAACGGGATTTCCAATTACAGCCAAGCATCACCACTCAGCTTAGCTTGAAACTCCTATTCACGTCTTTGGGAGAGACCCAACCATCTCTCCGTTCAGAACGGAACAGTTTTGGGGCTTGTTTAGGAGATGGGTCCTCCAGGACTCAGACCTATCAGACAGTGATGGCATATTCTAGTTATATGCCATCTTTGTCTAAAGTGAGACAACCCCTTTCAAATCCAAAAGTCCCTTTTGAATGTTACAAAATAAGACTGCATAAGGAGAGACACAGTGACATGTGGACTCAGAGAGGGGGGGGAAACACGGGGAAGCCAGCCATAGAAACAGTGAAGGGGGGGATGTTGTCACCCAGCTGGGAGGGGAAGAAACGCCCCTGCGTTTCTAGAGTTTGAGAAGCTGAGGCATTATGAAATCAGCCGAACTAAAGAAGTCGACTACACCTCTTTAAGACCTCTAGATACCAATCTTATATTCTTACCTATTGAAGTAAAGGTTTACCTTAGTTGAAGGTTTGCTTCTATATTAGGGTTGTGTATGACAACACCCATATTCTCTGGATAGGTAGAGGATTGTCTTGATGACCATTAGCACATGGCCACAAAGCCTCTGATAACACTAGTCAAGTCATTTTGCATCTGGATTGTAATACATCAGTTTGTATGTATTTTTTGCATGTAGAATCCAAATCTACCTTGAGAATTGTTTTCACGAAGTGAGTCCCTTACCTTTTATCTGCTCAGGAGAGAAGATAAACAAAGCATGCTGAGTCATGGGGGGAAAAGGAGAGGGGCTGAGAGAGAGCCAGGGAGCAGGGAGTGTCTGCAATGTTTACTCAAATAATTACATTCCAACCAGTGGATTCTCTATACAAAAGACACAGGCTTATTCACTGCTTTTTCTCCGCAGTCCCCTGCAAGCTCCTTCATGTTCCCTGTCATCAGATAAGAAGTGCAGACAACGCAAGCGCGGCCAGATCAGCTCCTGTCAGTGCCCTGGTTGTGTCTAATGTAAACTGTCAGGAAACTAAGGGGGACTGAGCAATGCTGTAGATCTCACAGGCTTCACTCTTTGTAATCACATATATTTAGAAAAGTGATTAACTACCCATTTTCTCACGTCAACATTATATCGTGGCAAAACCCCTTTAAGATTTTTGAGAGATGAAATATTTGATTATTTTTTCTAAGTATAACATGTTTTCTAGCTCCTTGTAATCTGTTTAAAATAAAATCAATGTCTATATTAATTTTAATGGTCTGATTATAATTAATTATAATTAGGTGTATCAGACTGTTAAAATTAATATGGACATTAATTATTTGGACTTTCGAAATAACAGTCAGAAGTGTTGGGTTCTAGGCTACAACAATGGAACCTACTAGCTGAAGGGACAAAGATTTCTTGTTTTAGAACAAGACTTGCTTCTCAGAATTTTGTGAAATGAAAGATTCACTGTGTGTGTCCACAAATGTGAGGGGTTTGATGGAAAAGCTTGGTGTTCAGCAAGATCCAAACGAGTGGCAAATCTTTACTGATGCATATAAAACTAAGTTTAAAGGGGTTGTCTCACTACAAGGTTTGCTTTTTACGTTAAAGATCTTGCAAAAACTAGTCACTTTGCAGTATATGTTCTTTAACAGTGTCCTACCTATTCTGAGATATCCCCTCTTGTATGGGTTGCATCAGCTCCTCAGGTCGCTATAGCTACAGACCTGTTTGATCTCTCCTGATAGGCTGCCAGCGCTGTTCGCTATAGCTACAGACCTCATGTCCTCAGCAGCTCATCACTGCAGGCAATACTAGCCAGAAGAATCCAGTAAATTAAAAAATGAAAGTGAGAAAAAAGGACTGAGGGGAGATGAATTGATGTAGTGAGACAACCCCTTTTAAATCAGTGCTGTTGCATAATGGCAACAGACTTCCATCGGTGCCCTTGGCTCATGCAATTGTAATGAAGGAAGCTTATGACAACATGGCTTTGCTGCTTGAGGGAGTGAAATATGAAGATCAGGAGTGGCAGATCTGCTGTGGCGTAAAAGTTGTGGCAATGATGTTAGGTTTGCAGGGTGGGTGGACCAAATTCTGCTGCTTTTTTATGGGACAGTCGAGAGAGCAAGAACTACTATAAGGCTAAGTTCACACGGCATAATTGCTTGCGCCGACTCCTGCGGGGGGGGAGGCCTTAGCCCTCCGGCCCTGTAGACATTCATTACTAGCGGCGCGTATTCGCCGCTAGTAAATAACATGTCACTTATCTCCCCCCGCGGCGGATTCGCCGAGCAGGGAGAGGAGACGTAATCCATAGTTCTCTATGAGACCTGTGGATTACCGTAATGACTGGGGCTCATTTAGCTCGTTTTTGAGCGCAGTACGGCGCGAAATGCGCCCCCAGTTTAACTCGTGTGAACATAGCCTAAAGTAAAAGGAATGGACTGGGAGATTTTCATTTCTTGTTGGAAAAGAAAATGTGAGAAATACTCCATTGGTAGAACTGCGTAAAGTAATTATGCCTTCTCTTCGGTTGGGTTTGATGAAGAACTTTGTTACAGCTCTTGATAAGGAAGGGGAGGCTTTCAGTCATTTCAGAGAAATATTTCCCAGTTTGCGTGAAGCCAAACTAAAGGAGGGCAGAGTTGTTGGGCCTTAATTTGTTAATTTGCATCAGGGCTGTGGAGTCGGAATCATGGGGTCGGAGTTGGTGCCTATTTTGCAGGAGTCGAAGTCATCATAAAATGGACCGACTCCCGAAATATACAATAAGTTGATCCAGTTAGTTTGATGCAAAGAGCAATTTTATATACAGTCATCTTACCCATCTTATACATAAATGTGACTTGCAAGTATTTAGCATCTGCTTAGTTCTGCAGATCTTTCCTGTAACCGCATCTTTACTGTTTTTGCTCCTAAAAATCAAATGTTAATTTTTAATTATTTTGTTAGTTTTTGGGAAAATCCATCTTTGGCTTTTCAGCTGTGCCTGAATCCTTCTGGGCTCTGAATCAGATTCAATCATTCTTGGCCCAAAAATTTCTGATCCCAGGTCTCTTCTACACATTCAAAAGATGAAACATTGTTACCCTTTTGCTTGTCAGTGTCTGTTCTACCTAAATAGCTTGATCAGGGTGGATTTGATTTAAATCTAACTGATTTAAATCACGATTTAAATCACTAGTCAGTAAGGCTTGATTTAAATCAGTGATTTAAATCAAAGTTTCTACCTAAACCATTTTCTTGTTTTTTTTTAAACATGCAAGTAGATGAAGTTTTTTAGAATAACTTTTTATATCACTTTTTTTCCCCAGTTTAATGGGTTAATCATTCATATTTGGACACCACTGTTTTTGTTGTATTTTAGGAAGGGAGAAAAATAATCCTGACCTTAATAACAATTTAAATAGATTTATTCAACTGAAACAATAACAACTGCTGTTAAAAGTGAAATCATTACTTGAACAGTCTTTAAATCCAAGCACTTAAGTGACTTCCACCAGTTTACTGGTGTGACCTTCCTTAAATATCTTCAGCAAAACATATATTTCTTTGAATGCTCCCTCCTTACTCTGAAGTTTATTATAGTTGGCATTAAAGATGGATGATTGCTGGATCCCATGCCCATAGCTAACTCCTCTTCCTCAGCCATTAGAATTTTGACCCTGATATTGGATATTGCCCAATATTTGCCAAAAAATGAGCTGGAAAGTCAGTGCTTGTCCCATTTGTTTGTTTACTGCTTGTAATTTAATTCTGTCCATTGTGTAGTTCTGTTTTTAAGTGTTCACTCAGTTCCTTCCAAATTTCAACAGCATCCGCAATAAAACAGTTTATTTTTCTGTATTTTGTTTAAAGTTGAAAGATGGGTTTCAGGAAGCTCAGCATATGTCAACATTTCTCTTAAGCCCAATGTTGAGGATTTTGGGCCATGACATGCCATCTATTTTATCTCGATTTTCTTCACAAAGTGTCATCGAATAGGCCAGTTTTTGAAAATACTGCTCAAAACAGTCCACCACAGAGTTCCATCTAACATCTTGGGGGAGCGTTAGTTTTGGTTCCACCCATCCTTTTCAGAGCTGCTGCAGCAAAATGATTATTACGGAAGTATTTAGCAAATTCAACAACATTAGCCTTTATTTCTTTGGCTAAGAGGTGCAGCAATGAGCACTGCAACCATATGTTATTAGCAGCTTTGTATTCCCTCCCTGCTCTTCTAAATCTCTTCTCATCTTGGATACGTTTGCCAGCATTGTCAGTGAGCAAACTGCGTACTAGACATTTAAAATTTTTTGTTCACATGTCGTTATAGCTTTTACTGCCACTTCTTGTAAGTATTCTGCTGTGTGTGCATTCCTGACGTATCAGTTGTTTGTGCAAGGAAGACTTTCCCTTCTTCTGTTGTTATACAAGCACATACAATAGGAAATCATTGTGGACATTACTCCACCCCATCAATACTTAGGTTAACAATTTTACCCTCCAGAGCTGTTGCACATTGCTCCATTTCTCCTGTCATACACTTGATCCAGCAGTTTTCCCCGCAACATCACTCTGCTGGGTGGACTGTATCCTGTCTCAGTGACTGAACCATATTAATGAAATGTGGGTTCTCAGTCAGACGGAAAGAAGAGTTCGTTGCATAAATAAACTGGGCAATTCTTTCATCAATCGATCTTTTTCTAATCTGCTTTTCTTATCACAAACCTATCTATGGTGGTTCCAGGAGGTAAAGGTTTTTTCTTCCTTTTGGGTGATGGTGTATGTGGCTGTGGGTGTCTGATGATGCTGCTGCTGCAATGAAGCACTATCCTGGATGGATAAAATCTGAAACTGTAGAACAGGATGATGGTGATCTTGGAGGTGGATAAATTTCCGAATCATGAATTCCCCTAAACAAAAAAAGTCAATGCTGTTTTTTTATTGTTTATACAATTTTGCTTATTGTACACAACACATCACTGCCCCAAAAGGAATTTTGTTTTCTTCATCATAACTGTACCAAATGACAGTAACATGCAGTAATAATAAGAAATATAATTTTTTCTCACACATGACAGTTCAGTCTTTAGAAATAGGATTCAATAAAAATGTTTACCAACCTGAAGAAACCTGCCTGTTTTAGAAGTGTTTTCTTTGGTCATCTTCATCACCGCACTTCTCATGATGTTGGCCCCCATTTCGCCCCCACCAAGCCTTGCATCTCTTTGTTGCATCGTTTGCATTTGCACGCATGCCTGCCTTACCGATAGGCGAAGGAGCTTCATTAAAATATTCCCAAACTGGGTCTCTCTTACGGCCTGCGCCATTATAAGGAAAAGAATGTAAGAAACCTCAGATCGAACACACACACAGATCCCGACTTGTCTGTCTGTGGCTATGCTGCAGTATTGTGCTCAAAGTTTCACTTTCATTTTCTTGTCTGCTTGCCCTTCCTCCTCCTCACACCCTTTGATTCACATTCTTCTTGTGTTGTGCAGATCTATTCCACTCCAAACAATCAGAAAAAATATTGTCTAACTTCTTGGACTTGGCACTGAAGGGGTTGATCTGTATTCATAGGTTTGTAGAACAATAGGGTTACGGTCTTTTTCTCAACTTGTTCATGTTGTAACATTTTTGCTGTGAAAGAGGCTGGGACCTCTGCGGAGTCAAATTCAGTTTTGAGAACTGTGTAAGTTAAGCGAGCGTCTGTGATAAAAATAGGAGAGAAACTGCCCACTAATCCTACAGAAACCCCCTTGGAAGAGCATGGCCCTTGTGAATGTTACACATATACAGCCTTTATTCTACTGAGTTAAAAAACTCAGCTTTATCTCATGATTGAAGAACCATTTGATGGTAAAATATTTTCCTAAAAAAGCAGTTTATTGAAAAAAAACCCGATTTAAAAAAAAAAAAACCCGGGGTTTTTTTTTTTTTTTAAAAAAAATATTGTTTTTTCCCCTGAGTTTATTATTGATCATAGGTGATAAAACAGCCTGAGTTCCCTTTTTTTACTTACAGTAAAGTTATCCTAAAAGCGGTGTTGAGGGAGTCAGGGAGTCGGGTCAGGGTCGGAAATCGGGAGGTCAGAGGTTTGGGAAATTGAGGAGTCGGGAGTCAGGGGTTTGGCTTGCCGACTCCACAGCCCTGCTTGGCATGGGGCAACGTTACCAGGAAAGTTGGGACTCTGCAGTGATGGGTGGTTGCTGTTGGTTTCTGTTGAGAGACTGATGAGACACCTTACAAGACCAAAGATCCTCCTCAATTTTTTCTAGGGAAATTGATGTAAGTTGTAAATACTTGTATTAATATGTTTGAGGTTCTCTTTGGTTTGTTAGTTTATCGTTGAGTCGATAATTAAATGTATGTGTTCTTTTGTCTTTTAAAAGCTGAAAGATTTTGTCAATGTTATTGCTGTCTTTGATGAATACAATTGCTATGTATCTATTAAATGTGACACGATAGAATCTGATTTCACCACTGACTTCAGAAGGAAAAAATGAGTTAAAATGCAGTTTCCAAAACCCGAACGGAAAAGTTCAATATTTGACCCAATAAAAGGTTTGTATAATGGCATTGCTGCAGTTTGGTTTTTCTTGATAAAAAGTTTCTTTTTAAGGTTGTCTTGCAAGAAAAAAGTCAGTTTATTCAACGTTTTTAATTTTTCGAAAAAAAAGCTGGAAATGCGACTGTAATTCTCCCTAGACTTAGTTTTAAAACCTCCTGTTGTTCCACTGAGTTTTTTTTGCTAGTTTTTTTTACTGGTCGTCTTTTGCATCATGCTCTAAAAAACGGCAGAGCCGGGCAGAAAATTTACTACAGGAGTCTATGGAAAGCGCCGGACGTCTTTTAGCGCGTTTTTTGGTGTGTTTTTGTGGCGTTTTTTGCCGCAATTTTTCAGTGAAAACCCCCCCAGGAGACCCAAGTCCCACCTATAGTGGGTGTAACAAAGGTTATACATGATCAAATCTGCATACAAGTGTCTGATGTGTCCGTTTTTGTATCTTTTGTAATAAAATGATCACGCTTTGGTCGCTAACGATTTTTGCGGAATTCATATATTTTTTGCTAAAGTTTTTTTTTTTATTAGTTTTGGCGTCAGAATCCATTCTGTTGCGGATTTTGGTGTTAAAATCCTTTTCTTAACATATTTTGGCGCTAATAAAGTCATCTTGCTTCTGACGCCAAAAATAAGTTTTTTACAGATTCTGGCGCAAGAATCTGTTTTTTTACGTATTTTGGCACTAAAATCCTTTTCTTTACAGATTTTGGCGCTAATAAACTTATCTCGCATCTGACGCATAAAATAAATTTTTTACGGATTTTGGCACCAGAATCCGTTTTTTTTTTTTTTTACAGATATTGGCGCTAATAAACTTATCTTGCTTCTGACGCAAAAATCCTTTTTTTTTACGGATTTTGGCACTAAATCCTTTTTTTATTTTTTTTTTTAATTTACATATTTCGGTGCTAATAAACATCTCGCTTCTAACGCAAAAATACGTTTTTTCTACGGATTTTGGCACTATAAATCCTTTTTTTTTGTTTACAGGTTTTGCCGCTAATAAACTTCTCACTTCTGACGCTAAAAATAAGTTTTCTTTACGGATTTTTGGTGCCAGAATCTGTTTATTTACAGATTTTGACACTAAAATCCTTTCCTTAACTTTATTAGCGCCAAAATATGTTAAGTATTTTAGCGGCAAAATCCGTAAAAAACGCATACTTGCGCCAAAATCTGTAAAAAAACCCAAAAAACATATTTTCGGCATCAGAAGCGAGAACTTTATTAACGCCAAAATATTTTAAGAGAAGGATTTAGGCGCCAAAATACGTTAAAAAAAACCTTATTTTTGGCGACAAAAGCGAGATAGCTTTATTAGCGCTAAAAACCGTAAAAATGCAGATCTCCGCACCAAAATCCATTAAAAAATTGACTTTAGGGCCAAAATACGTAAAAAAAAAACATATTTTTGGCGACAAACATGAGAACTTTATTAGCGCCAAAATCCTTAAAAATGCAGATCTTAGCGCCAAAATCCGTAAAAAATGGACTTTCAGGCCAAAATGCATAAAAAGATGTATTTTTGGCGACAAACGCGAAATAACTTTATTAGCGCTAAAATCTGTAAAATGACTACAAGATGACATATAAATGCAATGAAGTGCTTTATTTACCTTTTTGTAGGGCAGAGTTACATCCAATGGCTTAATTTCTGCATACATTAAAAAAACAGACTTAAAGACAAGCAAGCTTGTAAAAAGCGCAAATCGCGGGAAAAACGGCCGTTTTTTTTCAGCTGCTATTGACAGGCAGTGGACAGAAAACTCAGTTTCATGAACGTTTTTAGTCATTCGTTTTCAGGTGTTTTTTTGTCCACTGCAGGGTAGACAGAGCCTAACTGTGGAACATGCAGGTTCTTGTATCTGATCCATTGTTGCACAGTAAACATGTCTCGCCATAATTTCTGTTTTCTTTGTGCTTTATCTTTAGCTCCTGAATTTTCTCCAAGAATTCTCCCATCAGACCATCTCTAGAACACATGAGATTGAGAAACAACTGGATGGACTTGTTCGTGAAGCCAAGACCACAGAGTGCCGGCTGCACAATATCTTCAATGATTTCCTCATGTTATCCAATACGCAGTTTATAGAAAATGTGGGTGTCTGTATTCTCTATTAGTCAATTAAAGAAACCTTTACAAAGCCTGTAATACATTTTGCTTGCAGCCTTATAAACCAACAGAGATTGTTGCTTTATAAGGCTGTGGGGCATTCACTTTCCTCACCATTGGCATGAGAACCTGTCCACAAATTACAGGCTGTTGTCTATGGCAGCCTGACCTATGTCTGCAGCACAGAAAAAGGAAACTATTGTAAAGTACTGTTATGTTCACACAGGATCTTTGTGGGCTGTACTTTTTCTTGTATTGCAGCGCAATTATCCTCGATGTGTGGCCCGCAAGGACGGTAAATCGTAGCACTCATTGAGTGCTGTGATATTACAATGTATTCCTCAGTGTATTGCACGCCTAGTAAAAGAAGTGACGTTACTTTTTGCCGCCGTCTCTAACGCACTGAGGAAAGGGAGGGTGAATGGGGGCCAGGCTGGAGCGCTGAGAGAAGTACGCACTGGCCAGCGGGTACTTCCCACGGCGCTTCAGCCTGGCACCCATTCACCCTCCCTATCCTCGGTGCATAAGAGCCGGCAAGAAGTGACGTCGCTTCTTTTGCCAGCCGCGCAGTGCGTGCCAGGGGATACACTCTAGTAATATAGCACTCATTGAGTGCCATGATTTACATATTTGCGGGCCCTACTTTGGGCACATTACAGCGCAGTTACGCCCCGAAATACGACCTGCAAAAACGCTGTGTTGTTATACCCTAATGGGAGGAGAGGCGGCCACAGGAAATTTGTGCTTATTGCTCTCGGCTTTTATTTTGCATACGTTTAAATTTAGATTTTGCAGTTCCCTGCTTTGTATTGTGACCCTAAGTTTCCGAAACATTTGTAGGTGGGATTACATAGCAGACCTTGTTAGGGCTAGTTCACACGGCTTATTGGCGACGTAATTGTGGGACAGATTTCGCCCCGCAATTACGCCGGCTGCCGTGCAGCGGGGAGGGGGGGGGGGGGGGCGGCAGCTGGTCGGCCCCATAAACGGTCATTATTCAGGGCGCGTACACACCGTAAATAATTGACACGTCACTTTCTCTCCCCGCTCGGCGTATTCGCCGAGCAGGGAGAGGAGACGGAATCCATAGTTCTCTATGAGAACTGTGGATTACCGTAATGACTGGGATGGATTTCAGTCGTACTGCAGCGCAAATACGGCGCAAAGTACGACTGAAATCCGTGCACAAATCAGCCGTGTGAACGAGACCTTAGGGTACATCCACCGACGAGTAAAATTTACTCATTAGATTTCGCCATTGAAATCCACGTCTTCCGATGCATTTTTCAATCGCGTATTTCACGTACTTATTGCAAGATCATTTTAGGTGTCGTTGTTCAGATTTGCTATTACTAGCGGTTCACAGTCAGAAACGAGTACCATACATTGCTAGGTGGTTTTGGATGTGGCTCCCTGTTCAAACCAAAAAGAAAGGTTCTGGGCGTCTTTTACACAAGGCTTTAAGCCATCTCTATTGACATCAATAGTGAATTTCTACGCATTTTTCACGTGGAATACGACTTAAGAATCAACATGTTCTAAGGTTTTTTACCATGAATAAAACGACTGCCAAAAATACGCGTTGTATGAACTACAATGTGTATTTTCTATTGAGGTCAATGGGAATGATCTACTTTCGGTTTTAGACTCGTATTTGGATTTAAACTTTAAATACTTGGCGCGTGGACAGAACCTTATGGTATTCATGGCAGAATTTGACTTTGCTATTTGGTTTGCTGCTATAGATATGATATTTAATCGAAATAGTTAAATGTATCATTTTTTCAGAGGGTTTATGATGAAGAAGTTGAGGAACATGTTGTCAAGCCTGACACAGGAGACAAACCAGAACAGGTAAGTCTCATCTTCAATTAAACCTTATAATAGCAGGGTCTTTCTCAAAAGCTGCTCTTTTACTTAGATTTTAAGTTAAAGGGGTTGTCTCACTACAAGGATTTCTATTTATGTTAAAAATCTTGCAAAAACAAGTCACTTTGCAATATATGTCCATTAACAGTGTCCATACCTATTCCTAGATATCCCCTCTTGTATGGGCTGCATCAGCTCCTCAGGTCGCTATAGTTACAGACCTGTTTGATCTATCCTGATAGGCTGCCAGCACTGGTTGCTATAGCAACAGACCTGGCTTCTACTGCAGCCTAGTGGAAGCCAGTAAACATGCCCCTGAATTCAAAGCGAAACCAAGAAAACGGGACGAATCAATGTAGTGAGACAACCCCTTTAATGCCTGTCACTTGGAGTATCGCTACTTACTTACAAATAATTTCTTAATTGCCTTAATAAATTTAGACAAGACATTGACATATGTGACGCGGCTACAGGGGCAAATGTAGACACCCAAAACCAATACAGCAGCACACTGCAAATGCTAAGACCTAGGGAAAAAACTGAATGTATGATTTGTTTCCAGTTGAATTACTGTGACATCTATTATATATGAAAATCTAAGGTAGTCGACACACATTTTGATCAAATTGTTCTTTCACCAGCAACAAGGTGACCTCTGTTCAATTGGGGACCTACACTATACAGACTCCTATCTTGAGGCTTAGACCAGGCCAGCTATTCCCTGTTATGAGGTTTTGAGTATTTCTGGGAATTTGATCAGGCTTGTCCTCTCCAATAACATATTGTAGGCTTCATTCACATTGTTCTATAGGACTATGGTTGGCCATTGTCATCCTCAGGACCCCAGCCTGTACCAGATTTGCAGTCCTGTGATGGGCAATTTACTTACATTAATTGATCAATACGATTGATTTACTCAATATGAGTGACTGAAGTAAGAAAAATGGACGTAAAGAATGGTCCTACTCCACTGGCTTTGACCACAGAACTGTTCATGACAAATATACTAAGGGAAGACTAATCTAGTCATGGAAGTGAATAATATTTTTACAGTAAAAACAAAGATTTTAGATTTCTTCTTACAGAGAGGCAGAAGAGCCTGACGAGTGTTTTCACTTAATGGGATATTCCCATATTGCACTATAGGATAAGCTATCAATGTGTGATCGATGCTGGTCCCAACTCCAGGACCCACATCCATCTCAAGAACAGGCCCCCAAAAGTCCTGTATCATATTGGAGAAGAGTCTGCACATTTATTCAAATGGGAGTTATGATTACAGCCAAGCGCATTTTAATCCTAATTTTTCATTTTTGCTAACAAGCCTAAAATCTACCAAGACACAATTCAGTCAAGTCTTTTCTTGATATATACTGATTATTATTTTTTTTTATATATTATTTTTTTCTTTTTTTCTTCTGTTCCCCTTGGGTACCTCATCACTAGGGTGTACAATTTTTTGTACAGCTTACTGCTGTTCGACTCTTAAGGGCAGGTCCCCACGGCACGGGTTTTCGGACTTTTTTTCAGGGTTTGGTTTTTTCAGACCGCCTGAAAAACCGGCCGAAAATGAGCACAATTGTCTTAGGGGAAAACCCCTGCAGCATCCCACTGGTCCGCTCAAAAAACCGGACGGAATCTGTGCTTCTCAATGGGAGGGGGGAGGGCTCTTCTCCGCTTATCGTGGAGAAAAGTCGCCCCCCCCCCATCCCCCCTGCGGCCGTGGGGATGCGTCCTTACTGTCATGACAGGTGGGTTATCGCCCCACTATTGCATTGCTGGGGATGTTTGGGGGCATCTCCCTCCTGTACAACTACCTTGATGCTTTGGACCCACTGACTGCGGCATCTGAGTAGTTGAATGGCCAGGATTGGAGTTCTCTTTGATCCCGATTGCTGAAAGCAGGTGCCAGCTGTAATTAACAGCTGACGCAACTGTATACGGCCTACCCGAAATTCTCATGTGCATCTATGTCAAATGTCAGAATGGGCCCTGCCAGGTGGAGAGGGGGCTTATTTCCATTTAATGGTTCTGGGAAAATCCAGAACCATAAAAGCTTGAAAGGGCGAATTATTGGCCAAACCCTGCTTTCACTTTATTAATACATAGGTTTGGTAGTTACATGTACACTTTGTCAAATAAAAAAACTGGGTTCTGCAAAGTTACAGAGGTATTAAGTGGCATCTACCAGGAGTCCAGGGAACCGTGTGCCTTACACAATGCTTGGCTGTGGCCAGCAGGGTGGATTGTGTCCAAGATGGCTGACCACTCTTGCCAGCACTAATTTCCCGAGATTGCGCCAGGCACTTCTGTGTTCACCGGGGTCATGGGCTGCATGTCACAATTTTTCCCCTTGACCACCGCAGCGTGTAATACTTTACAGCACCTAACATTTGGGGGCAGCTAGAGTGGACCCCGACTACAATGTGACCGACCACACAGTTTGTCAAAAACCTGATGTTTAATGAATATTAAACCGCAATAGTAATACACTTGCCCTTATTACAGTCAATAGTGTTTTTCTCTTCTACCGTAACACTACCCTGGTTGGTCTGACCACTTGGTACCAATTGTAATACCCACGCCTGCAGGAAGAGGGTTCAAGACATGGATTCAATTTTGCCACTTGGTTACTTCATCTTTTTTTCTTTTCCTCCATCCCCAGTGCGCGCACACACCCCCTCCCCCCAAATTTCGTACTCTTATGGTCAATTGCCCTGGCCTGCATTTCTCACCAGGCTGATGTAATATGCTGTCCATAATACACAGTCACTGGCTCCCCATAATAAAGTCCCTCCTACAGGGCTCTCCTGCCAGCCCGCCCCTTCTTGTCACCACCTTCTCCCTTCCTGATGCCATTTACTCACACAGCAGCTGGAAACACCCCTATGCACACACGTGATAAGTTGGTGCATGGGCCTTGTGGAGGAACAATTAAAACTAGGTACTGATATATATTTTCTTTTTAGTCGTTTTTATTTTCTGATTCTAGATTTCTCAATTCTGTTTCCTATATCTGATTATGGGGGCGGCCATCTTGTCTGAGCTGCTTTTAACAGCATTTAGAGAAATGCTTTACAGCAGCTTCCTGGACATAGGAGTCTGTGAATAAGAGCAGACCCGTTGACTTCTATAGGAGAGTTTTCTAGGCATGTGACCTGGGAAGAAGTCATTGTTTGCAGAGGGGAGAGAGGCTGAGCTGTGACATCTACTTTTGTGATTGGTGGATCCTGTTTATTTATGCACATTGGTGTCACCTTTCAGTGTTATCCTGCCAGTGCTGATAATGAGGAGACTGATGAGAAGTTTTCTCTACAGAACAGGAAGTGTCAGACTATTATTAGGGCCCATGGGCCCAAAATAAAAACGTTTTAAAAAAATTTGATAGTGAATGGGGATGTGAAAAGAACATTACCAAAATTTTTAAAAAAATGTTTAAAAAAACACATGAATAAACAATGTCATTTTCTGGTGACGCATTCCCTTTAAACATTTTTTAAAGCCAGTTGTGGACATTAACTATGGGCTTGTGCTTGTTTCTCTTCATGTTGCATGACTTTTTTTATTTTTTTTATTTTGGTTGCTAAGCATTATTTCTATTTTAAAGGAGAAAACCAGAGAGCAGAAGGAAGTAGAACTGATCCCCAAAATCCAGGAAGCTGTAAACTATGGATTACAGGTTCTGGAAACAGCATTTGAACAACTTGATATCAAGGCAGGAAACTCTGATTCCGAAGATGAGGAAGTCAATGAAAGAGTTGAACTTATTTTGGAGCCAAAGGTAAAGTATGTTAGTACAAGACAAAAAGTAATGACAGTTTCTTTAAAATGATTATAAAATCCTTCCTGACAGATGACAGCCAACAGATTTATAGGAGGATAGAAGTAGCAGATGCTCCACAAAAAAGCAACATAAGTTGGATAATGAGCTACCAGAAAAAATCACAGAAAAAATTCCTCAGAATCAAATAATATCTTATGGATTTGGAAAAAAGCCCGTCACTGAAAAAAATCCTAAACAAATCCAAACTCTAAAATATAACTTTTAATATTTACCCATAAAAATACGATTACGTATCTCAAGTCTATCTCAATCAATATATTTTATATATATATATATATATACATATACACACTGTCCCTATCTATTTTCCCTACACTTTTTCCTTAATAGCCCAAAAGTAATCGTCCCGATAAGGACGGCCTAGTCTTTGTGGCTCACCCTTTAAATCACTTAGTGTCCCTATCAACCACCAGAAACATTAACCTATATATATTTCTGTATAGTGTTTAAAGATATATCAATTCAAAATCCAAACACAGTTATCGCTATTCCTGTAGAGTCCCATATAAAGTACTCAAAGGCTCACAGTCCACCGATATGAACACTGCAATTTTTTCTCTTTCAATATAGGGTAAATGTTTTAAAATAAAATCGTTCCGTGTAGGGAACTAAGATACATTTATCCAACATCATCTCAAGATACTCAAACCTTACCCTCGACGCGTTTCCCCCCTCCATATTATGGGTTCATTAGGAGGATCCCCCTAGGAACGTCACACTGACTCAAGATAGTAGTCTCTTCGATATGCTGGAGACTACTATCTTGATCAGTGTGTACGTCCCCTAGGAGATCCTCCTGATGAACCCGATAATATGGAGGGGGGAACCGCGTCGAGGATCAGGTTTGATGTATCTTGAGATGATGTTGGATAAATGTATCTTATGTTCCCTACACGGACGATATATATAGACATTTACCCTATAATTGGAAAGAGGAAAATTGCAGTGTTCATATCAGTGACTGTGAGCCTTTGAGTACTTTATATGGGACTCTACAGGAATAGCGATAACTGTGTTTGGATTTGAATTGATATATCTTTAAACACTGTAAGAAAATATATATATGCTAATGTTTCTTGTGGGTTGTTTGGGACATAAGTGATTTAATAGGGTGAGCCTACAAAGACTGGCCGTCCCTTATCGGGACGATTACTTGGTCTATTAGAGGATAAGTGTAGGAAAATAATAGGGACAGTGTGTATATGTATATATATAAAATATATTGATTGAGATAGACTTGAGATACGTAATCGAAATTTTTATGGTATATATTAAAAGTTATTTTTTAGAGTTTGATTTGTAATGAGCTACCAGGCCATAAACAGATGGCATTCACGGTGCACTAGGGGTTAATACCACAAGAAAAACTCTAAAGGTTAACTCTCATGACATTGATTAGCTTCAAACATGTAGGCAATGGTTACCAGATACATTGCTGTTCTGATTTTGCTTCCATTTAAAATTAGAGCAGTTATTATATCCTTCTTGTGTACACAAACTTCCCTAGGTTACCAACCACTCTATGCTCCAGCAGCCCTGGTGAGGTTACTCCCTGCTGTCTTATTAGCAGCACATGAGCTTGTTTGTTTCTTACTGACAAACTTTAACCCCTTAGAGCTTTGTAGCCTTTTGCCCTGCTATTAAAAAAAAAACCTCTCCAGCACCAATGTATTTAACAGAATTGCAGAGCTGATATACCAATCACTGCTGTAGAAGCACCCACAACCTGAACAGGAAGTAGGAGCCTGAAGCTCCTGTGAAGAGCAGACTCTGTGAAATAGTATGGTGAGAACATCCCTTCAATCTCTACATTTTATTTCTGTAAAGATTCAACTGATTCGTTGAGATTGGTTCTTACAAAGATCGGCATATCAATACTTGTCATTAGTCACTGGTTTACCATTTTATTCACAGTAGAGGTTGAAGTTGTGATTCAGCGACTGTTAATATCTATGTGAGTAATACAGTTATGTCTCCCTTCTTTTAGGACCTATACATAGACCGGCCATTACCTTATTTGATTGGCTCCCAGTTATTCATGCAGCAAGAAGATGTTGGTCTCGGGGACCTATCAAGTGAAGGTATTTTTTGTGTGTAATGATTACCTGTGAAGGTGCCTTCTATAAAGCAGATTAACATCCACTCTGTGAAAGCACAGCGTTTTAATATTTGTCCACTTTAACCCTTTAACGACCCTGGACGTATGAGTACATCTGCACAGCCGGTGGATGTTAGCTAACACCTGGCAGTAACAGCACCGGCGGGTGGCGCCACCCACTGGCGCTGTTTAACCCGTCAGACACCGCGGCTAAGATGGCCGCGGCGTCCGAATAAATGACGGTCGGTGCCGCGCACTGACCGTTAGGGTCATCGGCATCGCGACCGGACACCGCCATCTTTGTACACCCTAATGCATTGCCTATGCAATGTATTAGGCTGTATTAACAATCACGCCCCCTAGTGGACAAGCACCATAGGGGAACTCAATGTTACAGTGAAAAAAAAAAATAAAGTTTTAAAGTACAAAAAAAGTCTTAAGTTCAAAGCACCCCCTTTTCCCCATTTTACAAATAAAATCATTAGAATAATAAAAAAGTTACACATATTTGGTGTCGCTGCGTCCGAAAAAGTCCGATCTATAAAAATATAACATCATTTATCCAGTACGCTGAACCCCCGTAAAAAAAAAAATTTCCAAACGAAAAAATTTTGCGTTTTTTCCGCCCACTCAAAAAATGGAAAAAAAAGTAAATAAAAAAATTTGCTTTGCATTCAAAAACGCTAGCGATAAAAAAGGTTACACTTAACCCGAAAAAAAATGCCCCCTCACTGCTTTTTTAGGTTTTTGTAAAAAAAATTAGGGGGTCGCACAAAATGGCCTGCAGCGAAAATTTAAAAAATAGAAAATGTTTAAAAATTTTTTTTACGGGTACCAAAACAAAAGGGAAAAAACCCTACATTTTTGGGGGTTTTCCCTTTAATGCGTATCAAACCTGTAAAAATTTTGGATAAAAACATTTTATTTATCGAAGATTGAACCCCGAAAAAAGCAAAACCCCCGGGAAACATGGCAAAAAAATTTTTTTTGTTCAAAAATTTGTCCCACTTAAATTTTTTTTGGGGTTTTTTCCGTATATGCTATAGTACAGTAAATAACACCATTAAAAGGACATTTTGTCCCGCAAAAAAAAAGACCTCATGTGTCTATGTAGGTGGAAAAAAAAAAAAAGTTATGACCTGGGAAGGCGAGGAGGGAAAAATAAACGTGGGGAAAAAAAAAAAAAACACCGGGCCCTTTAAAGGGGTTAATAAATTAAAGGTTTTGGGTTTTTATGAAAGTTTTGGGGGTCTGGTTAAATTTCTGCATTGGGGGTTTCTATGAAAATTTCTCTGGGGAAAGGGGTGCAAGCGATCCCGTTTTATTATGGAAACCAATGGCGCTGGACAGACTCATTGACTACAGTGAGTCCATTGGGTTTCCATCGCAGGGCCAGAGCTTGCTGCATTTGAACTTAGGTTAAAATTGGAACCCCCAGCCTAATTAAACCCACCCTTAGGAACTGTGACCTCCTTGAAATAGTTGAAAAACGGGTACTGCATTTTTGTTTGATTAAAAAACCAATTTTAAAAAATGTAGTAAAATTTTGAATTTTTGGTCAAGCACTTTTTTCCAGAGAACTTCTTTAAAATGAAAATCAATTTAAAAAGCCCAATTTTATTTGGCCCCTAGAGGTTTTTTTTTATGTTCCCACAGAAGGATCTGTGGATAATGATCGGGGGAGTGTGATTGACAGCGAGGAAGATGATGACAAAGATAATGATGAGGTATTTGTTTGGTCATTTTTCTTTTAAAAAAGTTTGTTTTACATGCCTTTTTGGGCCCGGGTTTTTGTGATACTTGAATTCCCGGGTATCAAATTTTTTGGGCTCTGTTCACCTCCATGTTTTTTGGGCCCTTTGGGTGGGGGTCCCCAAAAAGAACCCACTTTTAAAAAAAAAAGGGGAATATATGTACACCTCTCCGTATTCGATTCAATATTGGGTGCTTGTTGAAGGATATTTCAATCCAACAAACATAGGAAGTAGTATCAAGAGCACATCACTGAGAATCCTTGTCTTACAGTGCAATAACTTATTATTTATTAGTAACACCCAAAAAAGGGGAAGCCCCAAAGATCAGGAAATTTTTCCGCAGAAAGTGCCCAATTTAATATTATTTTGTGTTGGACCCTTAAAAAGGGGGTTTTTTTTGTCTCGTACAAAAAAGGGTTTTAATTAAAAGATTTTTTAAAAAAAAAGGCAGCTTTGCAATATATGTTCTTTACAATTTCCCCTACTGATTTTGAGTTATCCCTGGTATTTTAGTTGCATCAGCTTCTCAAATCACTATAGCACAGACCTGTTGAATTTTTAAACTCACGGGCTGTGGGATGTTTGCTCAAAACCTCGAATACGGGGTCAGAGCACAGAGCCCCCCCCAGCACAGTAGCTTTCTGTAGTGGGGGGAGGGGGAGGGTTTTGGGGCCTTCTTGTGTCGTGTGGATTTAACCCTGTGGGGCCCTGCCCCCTCCGCTTCTACACAGATTGAGGAGAGCAGAGGTGAGGCTGACAGCAGTGACGGTGTTACTATAATCCCGATTTGTCTGTGGAGCTGTGCTATACTAATAGAACAGATCAGGGAGGCATGTGAGCAGGTTTTGCTTGCCCGGTTTTTAGTGAAAACATCCCCGAGTAAGTAACACCCTTCCCCCTTTCCCTGTGTTGTTCTTTACGGGGGCGGGTTTTTTGCTGGAGATGGGAGATATTTATGCTATGCAAAGGGGGGATAGGGTTACCTTACATCCCCCCGCTTGCTATTAGCAACCCACCCTTTTCCCGACCCGGGCCCCACTCATAGATTTAGCCCTTTAATTTCAGCTGATCTAGCACCTGCAGCAGACCTAGGCAGGGGACACACAGGGTTAACCTGACAAACAAACCCCCTCGCCCCCCCCCCCCTTTCTGTAAAAGAAGTTACAGAGGAGGGGCTTTCCCGTGGCCCGGGGGGGAGGGGGGAAGAGGGGGACAGGAAACACGCCCCTTGGGGAAATTTAAATGCCAGGCTCAATGGGAAATAGGGGTGAAAACTTGTAATGAGGGCAACCTTTTTTTTTCATGCACGTCAAAATGAATCAGAGGAAATTTTTTGGTGACGGCGGAGCTCGAGCATGTCTGAGCTGCTCAAGGACAAGGACTTTAAACAGAATAGCATTGTCTAGTGTGCTACTCCACAGCACTTGTTTTTGGTGGCATACTGACCAAAGAAGGGCCGAATGGACACTTTTCAGGGTTTCTCAGGCTATTGTAACCCCAGTGACACATTTGGCGTGTACATCAGGCGCTTTCCCAGCATACATGGGGAAGTGTTTGCATTTTATAAATGGAAAAATGGCCCCACTGTTTTAAAAATTTATAGGCCCCAAAAATCCACTGAAACCCAAAAATCGTTTGTTTCCAAAAGGGGAAAAAAAGCAGGGTTAGGCGGGGACCCAAACCCCGTACTAAACAGCACTTTTAATTTATGCACACCGAGTCAAAAACACCGATAATTTTAGTTTAAAGAGAATGGTGGGCTCAGCCTTTTAAAAAGGGTTTTTTCACTAAAAAGGAAATTGGGCCCCCCTTTTTTTTGTTGAAATCTTGCAAAAAATTTTGTCCATTTAAAAGGTCCCACCTATTTGAGATACCCCCTTTTTGGGTTTGGGTTGCAAACACTCCCCGGGTCGCTATTTGCTAAAGACCTGTTTTTATCTCCCCGATAGGGCTGCCACAACCCGGTTTCTGTAGCTTCAGGGCCTGGCTTTTTACTGCGGCCCGTGGAAGCCAGTAAACCGCCCCCCGAATTCAAAATAAAACAAGAATTTCAGGACTGATGCAAGATGAATCAATGTAGTGAGACAACCCATTTAAAAAATAGAAAAAGTCCATGCAAGAATCCACAGTAAAAAAGAACATAAGCGACACTCGCCAATCTTCTCTTTATAGATTAATTAAGTATAAAATTCCATTGTATCCAGTCGGAAGACAAAGACACAGCTCTTGTTTTTCTTCCGAAATGGATACAATTGGGGGTTTTTTTTTAATTTAAATTTAAACTATAAGGATTTGGGGGTGCCGCTTAAGTTCTTCTTGCTGTGCAATAATCGTTTGTTCAACCAAAAAAAAACGATATTTGGCAAAAAAAATTTAAAAGGGCCCGTATCAGCAGCTGACTGTATATTAGTATATTTCCCAGTATACACACTACAGGTAAATCACATATGTTAACATCCTCATTGGGAAGAGGCCCATTTACACTGAGGGAAATTTTTAATTTTCTCTTTCCAAACCCAAAAAAAAATAATGGGGGCTAGTGTGGACACAGGAAAGAGATCAGCAGTAAAAAAATAAAAGCAAGGGTTTTTTTGTTTTAAAAGTAAATTTTTTCCCCGTAAATATATCATCTCCAGGCACGGGGGAATCAAAAAAAAAGTGAAAATAAAAGTTGGGCCCGCCCGAAAGGGCTTTATCTGATCTTACTGGGGGTATAATATGTATAGAAAAGTAAAAAAAAACAAAAAATACCCAAAATATATTAAAATAAATACTAAGAGCCCAAACTGCATCCTTTAGCCTCAAATCCTTACAAACTTAACTTTATATCCCCTATGTATAAAATTTTGTGATGGAAAAGTGACACAGTTACAAAACTTTATTTAGTGCCACGTTAGGTGTTACAAAATTTGAAGCCCGACATCACCGAAAAAAGGCAAAATTATTGCAATAACTGAATGGAAAAAAGTGTTCTGGCATTTAAACCAGCAAGTACTACGGAGAAAGAAAATATGCCGGGATTAAATGGCCCGGTCAGGAACTGGTTACAATCCTAGTTGTCAAATAAGAAATTTCACTGCACTCGAAGTATAATGCGTTTAAATGAGTAGAAATTTATATTAGGAGATCATCCAATTTCAGTTACAAAGGATCAGTTAATTGCAGTGCCTCAATATACATAGTACATTCTTGTAGCCATATATGTAATGTGATCATATAGACCAAGGGTGGGCAATTAATTTTCCCATGGGGCCGCATGAGAAAGTGCGATGGTTTTGGGGGGCTGGACTAATAAAAACATAGGATGAACGGGAAAAAATTCGTTTTTGGGGGATTATCTTTGTGGGGAAAATTACTGGGGAATGTATCTATTTTACCTCTATATATACTGATGGTACACAGGCAGGTTTTATACACTCTCCTCAGTAAGGTAGGTATGCAGATGTTTCCCCTCAGTCTAGCAGGTATATACAGCTCCCCTCAGTCAGGTATATAGATATATGTACCCGCAGGCAGGATAAGATTTCGGCCCCACAGGCAGGTATATAGATAGGTACAGCTCCCCACAGGCAGGTATCTGGATAGGTTCAGCTCCCCTCAGGCAGGTAACTGGATAGGTTCAGCTCCCCACAGGCAGGTATCTTGATAGGTTCAGCTCCCCACACGCAGGTATCTGGATAGGTTCAGCTCCCCACAGGCAGGTATCTGGATAGGTTCAGCTCCCCTCAGGCAGGTATCTGGATAGGTACAGCTCCCCTCAGGCAGGTATCTGGATAGGTACAGCTCCCCTCAGGCAGGTATCTGGATAGGTACAGCTCCCGCAGGCAGGTATCTGGATAGGTACAGCTCCCCTCAGGCAGGTATCTGGATAGGTACAGCTCCCCTCAGGCAGGTATCTGATAGGGACAGCTCCCCTCAGGCAGGTATCTGGATAGTACAGCTCCCCTCAGCAGGTATCTGGATAGGGACAGCTCCCCTCAGGCAGGGATCTGGATAGGTACAGCTCCCCTCAGGCAGGTATCTGGATAGGTACAGCTCCCCTCAGGCAGGTATCTGGATAGGTACAGCTCCCCTCAGGCAGGTATCTGGATAGGTACAGCTCCCCTAGGCAGGTATCTGGATAGGTACAGCTCCCCTCAGGCAGGTATATAGTTGTATGGCCAAAATTAAAAATAACAAACACTAATACTCACCCTGGCTTACCTGACTCCCGGCCGAGCACGCTCATCTTCTATCCGAGGAGCTTCCCGGGCTGGTGGCGTGATGACGTCATGCCGCCAGCGCCGGGACGCTCCTCCGTCAGCTCCTGGGCCCGCACAGAGTTATTACTCTGTGTGTGCCCAGGAGAGGCAGCGGCGCGGTGAGCGGAGTTCATCGCGTCGCTGCTAATTCACCAGCAATAGTAGCGCTGACGCGCGCGGCGGCCTCTCAGCAATACCCGGCCGCGGCGGGCCGTCAGCGCTACTATTAGCAGACCTGGGCATCGTACGCCGCATCCGACGAGCTGGCGGGCCGGCTGCGGCCCAGGGGCTGTACTTTGCCCTGGTCTGATATAGACGGTACGTTTCGGCTGTCGCCGCAGCCTTTATCAACCAGATCACAATTGAGCGAAGGCAATAAGCGTGTACTGTATATATGTATACATAGATAGGTAAAGCCACACCGCGATGGCGCTGGAGGATATAGTCAGGCAGGGAGAGAATGGGCGCCAGCGGGCAGCCAGGATAAAAGGAGGACCGCGCTTCTTTCTCCCTGGCTGCCCGCTGGCGCCCATTCTCTGCTGCCTGACTATATCCTCCAGCTTCCTCGCGGTGTGCTTTACTTATCTACGTATACATATATACAGTACACGCTTATTGCCTTCGCTCAATTGTGCTCTGGTTGATAAAGGCTGCGGCGACAAAACGTACTGTCTATGATCACATTACATATATGGCTACAAGATTGTACTATGTATATTGAGGCACTGCAATTAACTAATCCTCTGTAACTGAAATTGGATGATCTCCTAATATAAATTTCTACTCATTTAAACGCATTATACTTCGAGTGCAGTGAAATTATTTCTTATTTGTCTGTGGAGGTGAAACACTCCTTTTCACTAGCACCAAATATTTTTGCCAAGTGCAAGACCTTCTGTCATTACAATCCTAGTTGTCAGCAGCACATCTTTACATGTAAATGGTCTTTCATAGTAGGGTTTGCTGCCTGGCACAGATGCTTCCTGCCAGCTGTGATCATCTTTAGCAGGCATCCTCAAACTGCGGCCCTCCAGCTGTTGGGAAACTACAACTCCCATCATTCTCACGGTTATAGATGCTATAAATGCATGATGGGAGTTGTGGTTTCCCAACAGCTGGAGGGCCGCAGTTTGAGGATGCCTAATCTTTAGGCTAGAAATGTCCATCGCATACATATGAATTTTTACACCACTGATTATTTGTGACTGCTTTGAATACTCAATAGCTATCCAGTTTTTTATATTAATAATTAAAACCATATACAAAATAATTTAAAGAGAACCTATCACATAGGTTGTGCCCCCCTTGCTGAGGGCAGCACAAGCTACTGTCAGACCTGTAGTTTCCAGCGCTGTGTCCCTTATTCTGTAAGATGCTGGAGTTTTTTGTGTAAATTAAAAGGTTTTCACCCAAAAGAGCCCATTTTTTTTTTCCCAAACCCCCGCCCACATGGGTTACCCCCCGCCCACCTCAACGGATAGCATATTACTATGAATGGGAAAAAAAACGTGGGGAAACTTTCGGGTGGGGGGGGGCTACCCCTATGGTGGGGGGGGGCTAACCCACCTGCTCAAAAATTTAAGTTTTTGATGGGTAAATGCTCAAAAAATTTAAAATCTTACAGAAAAAGGGGGCCCACAGCGCGGGAAACCCAGGGTCTGAAAATAGCTTTTTTTTTGCCCCCCAGCAAGGGGGGCTTAAACAAAGGGGGCCCGGTTTTCCTTTAAGTGTAATTCAATGTTCTGAAGAAATGTTGTTTTACGAACAGGACTAATGTGTTGTCTTCCTTTCCAATAACTGCTGCTGTTCCTTCCGCAAGTGGTTTTCTTAACTGGTTTTCTTTACTTTTTTTGTGAAATTTTTTCCCTGTATGTTGGCTTCTTTGCTGTATTTATTTTTGGGTTCATTCGTTTAAAATGTGTTAAAATTAATTTAATTGGGGGGTTTTTAAACTACGGGTCAAAAAGGGTTTTTTGGAAACATCCCCGGGGAGAAAAGAAACCATAAGAGGTTTTCACTAAATGAACGGAAAAAACAATGCAAGGCTAATTTAAAAAGTAGGTTACATCTGCTTGGGGGTTTTTAATTGGACCCTCCATCAAGATTTTTTAAAAAAAAAAAAAAATTCCCCCAAAAAATTTTGCGCATGATCAAAAAACCGATGCCTTCTTTATGATTTTGTGCCCAAATTTTAAAATTAAAAAAGGTGCCAATCCGGTTCCCCCGAAGGGGAAAGAGAAGGTGTGGGAAGGTTTAGGGGTTTTTTAGAACTTTGTTTCCCCCCAAAACCGGGGCCCGTTGCTAGGGTCCCTAAAACATTTTGGGGTTTCGGGCCCTTTTGTTTTTTGGGTGGGGGCTGGGTTCAAAACGACATTTTTTAAAACCCCTCTTTTTTGAACTCCCGGATGTTTTTTTACAGAGAAAAACCCTTGTGTTCCTGTCACTAATTTTCTGCACACCCCAAAACAGATCCCGTCCTTCTCCTCGGCAGTAAATTTTCAAAAAAAATTCCCCAAAGAAAAAATTTACTTTTTAAAAAACTTTCACCTTATAGGGACAATACCCCTAAAACAGCCCCACCAAAACTTACCCCGAAACATGGAGAAAAATCTAAAAAACCAATGATTGTGACAAAAAAGCTCCTAAAAAAACCAAGCCCCAAAAAACTTTTCCCTACAAAAGGGTTTAAAATAATCCTCCCAAAACCCCCTGCCCGAAGGGGAATCCCAAAAAGTAAATATCCATCCCACCGGGGCCCAAAAGACATTTTTTTTCCCCCAAAACAGTGCCAGATAGGGTAAAATATATTTGTTTTGTAGACTCTGCGAAATTTTTGGGGATTAAAACTGCGTTTACTTTTTGTAATCACCAGGACGCTTTTTGTAAGCGCCCGTTCACTTTCCCTTCCCTCTTCCCCCATCCGGTTCACCCCTTTCCCAATGGCTGATTGCCCCCGGGCCAATACTTGTCCCTGAGGTTTTGGACACATTTTTTTAAAATTCCTCACCTTTTCCAGAAACCCCTTAATTATGGGTATAGCATTCCCTTAATTTAGGTATTTTTAGGGGCACTGAAGCGGGTATTTGGGGCCAAAAGGAAAGTTTTTGGGGGGAAACAGGCAGTATACGGGGGGGCACAGGCAGTATATAGGGTGGCACGGGCATTATATAGGGGGGCAAAAGGCGGGTTTATATGGGGCCACTGGCGGGGTATATGGGGGGCACTGGCGGTTTATAGGGGCCTGAGGAAAGTAAATGGGGGCCACAGGCAGTATAGGGGGGCCAAAGGAAAGTAAAATGGGGGCCCAGGGAAAAGTTTTATGGGGGCCACGGGCGGGTATATGGGGGCACAGGCGGGTTATGGGGGCCCAAAAGGCGGGGGATTTGGGGGCCCAGGCAGGCGTATGGGGGCCACGGGCAGGCGTAGGGGGGCCCCCACAGGCAGGCGTTTTGGGGGCCCCCCCGGAGGAAATTATGGGGGAAACCGGGAAAAAATTAAAGGGGGGCCCAAACAGGCGGGATATGGGGGCCACAGGCGGGGTTTAGGGGGCCACGGGCAGGCTTAAAAGGGGCACAAAACAGGGATATGGGGGCCACGGGCATTAAAGGGGGGCCACAGGCGGGTTTTTAAAGGGGCACAGGCGGGGATAGGGGGGCCCCCGGGGCAGTATATGGGGGCCACGGGCAAAAAATTGGGGGGGCCACAGGCAGGGTTATGGGGAAAAAGGGCCCGGGGATTTTAGGGGCACAGGCGGGGATTGGGGGGCCAATGGCGGGATATGGGGGGCCACAGGCAGGCATTATGGGGGCAAGACAGGGATTGGGGGCCCAAAGCAGTTTAGGGGGGCCCACGACAGTATTTTGGGGGCCACAGGCGTTATAGGGGGGCCCACAGGAGGCTTTAAAAGGGGCCCGGGACAGGGATTGGGGGCCCGGCAGTATTTTGGGGCCACAGGCAGTTTAGGGGGGGCCAAAAAGGCGGGTTTTTAAATAGGGGCACGGGCGGGATAGGGGGGCCCCAAACAGTGGTAGGGGGGCCCCAGGCAGCCTTTTAGGGGAAACAGGCACCATTATAGGGGAAACGGGCCCAGGGTAGGGGGGGGCCACAGGCAGGGATATGGGGGCCCCAGGCAGGGGGGGGGGCCACAGGCAGTATTTTGGGGGCACGAGGCGGAAAACGTTTAAAAATAACTTTTAATACTCCCCCTTAAACCCCCCCGGCCCGACCCGCGCCCCGTCCCCCCTTAAAGGCCCGCCCCTCCCCCGGGCGCTCCTGGGGGCCCCAGGGCCCTATAGGGCGCTGTGGCCCGAGGAAAGGAAAGCGTCCAAAACGTGATGTAATGCGACGCTGGGTTGAGGCCCACGGGGCCCCCCAGCGGGTCCTCCCGCTGTGGGGGCCCCGGGGGCCCCCCCGCTGTGTGGCCCTGGGGGTCCCGACACGGGTCTGGGGGGCAGGGGGGGCGCTCCCCCTCTCTGTCCGCAGAAGCCCCCCGGCCCGTTTGGTGCGTAAATCGGACCCAAATCCCGTTTAATGCAGATTTCGGTGCCCCAAAGGCCCCAGCGCAAAAGGCCTGGAGCCCGGGAGACTGGGGGCAAAGGTGTTTTATTGGGGCCCCCCGGGAGCCCCGAAAAAAAACAGCCTAGCGCCCCCCTCCCCCATACAGCCTGAGTTTTTAAAAGGAACCCTCAGGCATGAGCCAATTTCAAAAATAGGGGAAATTTTTGGGTCCCTGATCCTAAGTGCTGATCAGACTTGATCAACGTTCTTCTTTGATTTTAGTGTTCTACCGGATCATGGTGGTGCAGCTAAGCTACAGTAACCACACTCACCATGCGGACATGTGTGACACTGTTCAGAAGGAGAAAAATATCCCCTTGCCCCTTTCCCAAAAAAAACTTTTTAAAAAATTGGAAAAAGGTCACCTTGCTAGCGTCCCCACTTTAAGTTTTTCTGGGAAAGCCAGGCTAAGGGTTCCCGACTGCTTTTTGATTTGGGAACAATTCCTGTAAAGTTTAAAAAGAAAAGGGGAAAAATTTTTTTCTCTATTTGCATTAAAATACAAGGGGAAAGTTTAAAACTAAGGGAGCAGAGGGGGCCCTTGCATAAAATTTTTCAACAAGCTTTTTAAAATTTCTCAAAAGCAAAGGAAAATTTATTACAGGCATTTTCCCCCGACTTGTTTTGTTTACATATTTCCCCTAGTTAAAAAATGAAAATTATGGGGCGTGGCTGTCTTTCCCAACACTGATTTCACGCCCTTTGAAAAACCCAAGTGCCAGCATCCCACGCTGCACTGAGTTCAAAAAAAGTGAGGTAAAAATCTTCTAAAAAAGGGCCCCAGACATAAAAAAAAAACAAATGAAAAAAATTTTTCCCCTGCATTTATAAAAAAAAGTTTTTGTTTGGGAATTAAATTTAATAAAATTTTAACTGTTCCCGACTTAATAAAAATTTTCAATTTAAAAAAAACAAACTTACAGTCCCTACCCCAAATTTGAAACCCCGGGGCTGCCTGTTTATGGGTAAGGAATGGGGACTTAAAACCCCCAAATTTTATTTATTTTAAAAGGGGACAAAAACCCTCCCGCTCAGCGGGAGAGGAGGTTGAGGAACAGTGATGCTGTGCCACTCGCCCCCAAAGGTGTACAAAAAGGCCCGTCACTACATTCATATTCTGGCCAAAAATTTCCCCAAAAGGGGTTAAGGGAAGGTTTAAAGGTTGGGCGTTTTTTAAAAAACCAAAAAAGGGGGGGATGAAGCTGTCTCATCCAAAACTATCCCTGTTCCCCGGGCTCCGTTGTTGTAGGGAGATATTTACATCATCTTTATAGGTAGATAACAAGTAAGTAGAATGGGAAGCACTTCTTAAATTAAAAAAAAAATGTCGGGTGCCATCTAATGAAAGACCTTTTAAACACCGGTCAGGTAGCTACAATTGAAAAAATAGCAGCACTCACAAATTTAGAAAAATTTAAATTTTTTTCCTTAAAATTTTTGGAGTGTGCTTTTTTTTTTTTAATTTTAGGTATTACATATTTCCCTATCAAAAAGAGGAAGATTTCTTTTTGTCCTGAGATTCTATTTTTTGCCCTTAAGTGGATGGCATTTTTTTTTTATATAAATACACCTTCTCAAAAATAACTGGGGCTTCAAAATTTAAAACTCTGTTTTAGATTTTTCAAGCCTTTTTTGAATTTACTCCCGTTTCTGCAAGCTTTTAGGGTATGTTGGTCTGTGTGAAAAATGCCCTTTTAGTTTCAGTTTGGATCCGTCCCGTCGGGGGCCCCAAAAGGACCCAAAGTTTTTTAATAAAAGAGCAAAGTGTTTTTCATTGCTTTTAACTTGAAAAAAACCCCCCAAGGTTCATACGAGTGATCCTGATGCGTGTTTCATTGGTTTTTTTTCGGATGTGTTCCAAGGGAAATTTAAGTTTTCAAATTTTTTTTTTCCCAAAGAGGGAGGGAGGGGGGCCCCCATTTAGAAGTATAGGGTCGGCCTTTCTGCCCTCAATTTTGTTTTCCCAAACACTTTTAGCTGCGGGTTTGGGTGCGTGGTTTTGATAGGGTTTTGGATCCCTTTTTTGGATCCGAATTGGGCGCTTCGGGTTTTTTTAAAAGGGGATTTTCGGGGTCCCAAAACGGAAAACCAAAAAAGATATTCCCAAAAAGGTGCTTGAACAGCCCCTTGGCAGTTTTTTATGATTATAAAATTTTCCCACAAATCTTTAAAGTCGATCCCGCTGTCTTTTTTAAAATTTTTACCTTTTCCTCAATTTCCCGTTAAACCTTTGAACGTTTTTGGTAGCACAAAGTAGGTGCTTTTCCTAGGAGTATAACTGCAAAAATCGGACGGACAAGGTTTTTTTTATGTCTTTTTGCATTTAAAAAAAACAGAAAATTTTTTCTTTGGAAATGGGAAAAAAACCCTGGGAAATTTTTAAATTTAAAAAACCTGGGGAGCAGGGGCTATTTTTTTTTTTTAAGAAATTTTTACAATATGTTTTTTTTTATTTTTTACAAAATGTATTAAAAAGGGTGGTTTAAAGGTTTCCCCCCTTTGGATAAGCACAAAGCGGGGGATCCTTCTTTTTTTTTTGTTGGTTGTTTTTTCAGTAAAGCTTTTTTATTGGTTTATTGCTTCCCATGAAAAATAAAGCATGTGAAATAAAAAGTTTTGTTTTAAATTTTTGCAGGATTTTAATATTTTGTGGCAACCCCCTCATATCTTTTACGAAGCAGACCATCTTGGTTTTAAAAATTTAAAAACCCCCAACCATTAGGCCATGTTTTAAAACGGTTTTTAAAATGGGCCGTTTTCGGTCCGCAATTTAAAGGGCCCAAGTGCGAAATTTAAAAGGGCTTAAAATTTGGCCCCCTTCTTTTCGGTAATTTCCACAGTTTTTCATGAGAACTATGGTTTTCTTCCCCTTTTCCCCGGGTCGGCGAATCCGACCCCGGGAAAGGGGGATAATTGGGAAAGTGGGTTTTCCAAACGGCTTTTTTACGTGCCGAGGTAAAAAAATGTTTATGGGCAGGAAAAGTGCTTTCCCCCGCTCCGCCCCCCTCCCAAAAGCCGTATTTTTGGGGGCCCTAAAATTAGTTTCCCGCCCGTTAAGCCGTGTGAACCCTTTGCCCTTGACATAAAATCATGTGGGTTTGTAAATATAATTGGGAAAGGGCCACCCTTTAATTAAACCAAAAAATTAAAGGCTATTTGGGGACTTTCAAGCTTCCCCCTTTTACCCCGGGGGGCACCCCTGGCATGGTTTTTACCTGGAGATTTTTTTTTAAATTCCCTTATTTTCCCGGGAAAAAGCAGAAAACAAGAGGCAGAGTATAGGAGGGATTTTTCCAGTTGTCCCTTTTTAAATTTTTTGTTTAAAGGGGGGCCCCTAAAATTTTAAACCCCCACCTTGGGGGCCCCGAAACCGCTAAATGGTGGGCCCTAGAATCCCAAATTTCCCCCTGGGGCTATTTTCTGACAAAAAGTTAGTTTCATATTTAAATAAAAAAAATAAAACCCCGTTTGTTTTATATTTGGGGGCCAATTTATCTTTTTAAACCCCTTTCCGACCGCACCCCCCCGACTTTTTTCGTCGGTGGGGTTTGGGGGTTGGGTTTGTCTTCAGGAAGTCTTTTGGCGTCGCTGTTTGAAATCGGAGTTTTTTTGCCCGGGGGATTCCCGCTGCGGGGTGGGATGGGGGGGTTTTTAACAAAAAGGGCCCCCCAAACCCACCCCGCTTTCCCCGCATGCCCGGGGGGGGGGGCGGAGGAAAAACCCCCGTGCCCGGTTTCTTTAAAATCTTGATTGGGCGGTGCGTTACCGCAGGCAATCAAAGGGTTCCCTGCTCTGTCGGGTGATGGGAAAACACCTGGTGCCCCGAAGGTCAGGGAAACGGTTGCACTTTTAGCCTGGGGACCTAGAGTAGCCCAGGGGGTTTTGTGTAAAAGCAGTGACGGGAAACCCGTGTGGTCCTAATCACTCCCGTTAAAAAGTGACACGATTAAATGTACAGTCAGGGAAAAAGTTTTGAAAATGACACAAATATTATATTTTTCACATGATTTTTTGCCCCTCGGGTTTTTTTTGGGGTTTTTGTCGATGTTTTATCCATAAGAAATAAAGTGCAATCTATTTGATTAAAAAAGCTTTATTGACAGTAAGATGGTTAATGCAGCAGTAAATATTTGCGTGTTGACCCTTTTTTCAGGACCTCTGAATTTCCCTGGCTGTCTAATAATTTGGCCCTTTTTCCTGACTGTTGCGTCCATTTTGCACAATAAATGCTTGCATTTTGCCCAAAATTTGTTGGTTTTTTTTGCCCCCCCGTCTCTTGATGATTGACCACAAGTTCTAATGGGTTAAGATCTGGGGAGTTTAGGCCTTTGGCCCCAAAATTCTCTGTTTTGTTCCTGGCCATTTAGTTACACCTTTGCTTTTGCAAGGTGCTTCCATCATGCTGGAAAAGGATTTTTGTCACCAAATGCTCTTGGACGGTTGGGAGAAGTTGCTTTGGGGGGACATTCTGGTCCCCATTCTTTTTCAGGGATGTGTTTTTAGGCAAGACGTTAGGACCCGTTCCCTTGGCTGGAAGCAAACCCCCACATGAATCTGGATGCTTTTAAGTTGGAGGACAAGATGGTGGTATCTTTTTTTTTTTTTTTTTAAATTAAAATTTAAAAAAAATTTTTTTTAATTTTTTTGGGGAATATCAGTCTGTCGATGTTTTTCTGGAGAGAAGGCTTCTTTGCTGCCCCCCTTTACACGGCCTTTCTCATGAGTCTCCGCCTCCGTGGTGCGATGCACTAACCTGCCCGCTGCCTTCCTGGCAAGCTCTGCCCGGGTAGCCCGATTCCCAAACTGAAAAACTTTTTAAAAGCGGGGCTGGCCTTGTGGTCTTTCTTGGGCGCCCTGGGCCTTTTTGGCAACAAAGGAACCCCTTCCTTGAATTTCCCTTTTGATGCGATAGATTGTTGATGAGGGGCAATTTTTTGCTGCGATATCTTCCCTGTTAGGCCGTTTTGTGCGTGCAAAGTTTAAATGCACGTGTTTTTTGAGATAACCTGGTTACAGAGGGAAAAATGATGCCCAAGCCCGCCTCTTTTTAAAGGTCCGTGGTGTGATTTTTACTTAATCAGACAGATTGTCTCCAGCCCCGTCCTCATTAACCCCAACCTGGTTAAAAGAGAAAATTGAACGATGTTTTTTGGGGCCTTTTAGGGAGGCCCCCGCAATGAAGTGGAAATGGTTTTGGGGGAAAAAAAATTTCTTTTCTAGGAAAATATTGACTTTTCAATTAATTGCTGTTTTGATGATCCTCTTTATAAATTTTGGGTTATGAAAATTGCATTTTTTTAAAACCCGATGAAATAGATTTGTAAAAATTAACATTGTTCATTCTCAAAAAATTTTGGCCCTGATGTATAGAAATATGAATATGTAATAGATTAGAAGTGTAAAAAAAAAAAAAAAGTGTTTTAAAAATTTTCCCTTCGTGGGTTAAAAAAAGTAAAAATAAAAAGTATAAAAAAAAAAATGAAATAAAAAAATAAATTTTTAAATATTTAATAAAAAATTTGTGCTTCTTTACACACACAAAAAACCTACCATTTTGGTATTCACACAAATGAAATTAACCCGTAGAATTAATTTAACAAGTTATTAAGCGTGAAATGTGAACAGAGTAAAAAAAAAAAAATGTAAAAATTTGCATTATGTAAAAGCTGATTTTTCACCGTATGCACCTTAGCTCTGGTGAGAAGTGGGATAAAGGTTTGACCCGTTTTGGTGATTCAGACAAGGAGGATGAAGAGGACACTGATAAATCAGTAAGCTGTGATGCTTAATATGTGAGCTCCTTTTTAGGCATGTATATTGTGTTTTATGGGAGCTTCGGTTAAAGGGGGTTGTTCCTTTTTATTACTTTTTTTTGTTAAGATTTTGCAAAAAAAAAGTACTTTGAATATGTGTCCATTACCGTGTCCTAAATTTTTTTGAAATATCCCCTTTTGTTTTGGCCCGCTCGCTCCTCGGTCGCTTAAACACAGCATGTTTAAAGGGGGGTTTTCCCCCCCATTCATTTTATACCTCCCGCATCCGCTTTCAGCCTCGTGTCAGAAGGGGGGTGTGTGTTTGTTTGAAATTTTTATCATGTGCCCCGCGGATGACATTCCCGGCCTTTCCTCTTTTGTCAAAAAAAGGTTGTTTACGTGTAGAAAAGTTATGACGATTAGCAGAGGTAAAACTTTTGCCCCGGCACAAGGTTCTCGGCTAGAATCCTTGCGGAAACCAAAAATCTGGATTTTATTTTTCTTTTCAATTCAATACCTGATAGAGGTTCTTTTTTTTTAAATTTTTTGCCCGTTTGACTAATTACTAAGGAGTAAGAGAGGGAAATAGGTAACAGCACCCCGGGATTTGAACATCAGTAGTGCCTGGGGGAGGATGTGTCTGAGTTTTGGGTGCCAGGACTGAGAATCTCACCCCTAGTCGTTTCCCCGGGAGACGAGCTGTAAAAAAATGGATACTAAAGGGCGCTAAAAAAAAAACGGTGCAAAAGTTTTAATAATGATGAAGGGGAAAAATTTTGTTTTAAAATTTAAAAATTTCCCAGGGTCAATTTTACTTAGTGGAAAAACCCTTTAAATCTATCCTGTAGGTGCCCGCATGGTTGCTATAGTCAGACCTGGTTCTACTGAGCCTGTGGAAGCCCGTAAATGCCCCCCAATTCAAAGTGGGCCCAAAAAAATCAGGACGAGGAAGATAAAGTAGTGAGGGGCAACCCCCCTTTAAAGGGTTTAACCCCTTATGCCAGGATGCATGGGTACGTCCTTGTGGCCATAAGATCCTATGTAGCCGGATTAGTTGTAAGTCTGCTAAACGGTAGGCTTGGGCCAGCTGCTAATTGCAGCATAGAGCTGGCTCGGAATCCTGCTGTTTAACACTTTACACTGCTATCCACTGCTGTGTATATATAAATGTGTCTGTGTATATATATATATATATATATATATATATATATATATATATAATCTTTTCTCATTTAAGTGTGTTATTTACACTTGGGGGTATTATGTGTGTGTATTGTATGTTATTTTTGTGTGTGTGTTTATATATATATATATTATATATATATATATATATTATATATATATATATAATATGTGTGTGTCTGTATGTATATACTTTACATAACACAGGTCCATAAATTTTTGGGGACAGAGACAGAAACTTTTTCATTTTGGTCTGTTTTTATCAAAATGAATTTTGAACAAAACAATTCTGATGCAGTTGATTTTATTTATTTATTTATATATATATTATTTATTATATATATTTTATATATTTTATATATATATATGCCGCACGCACATACATACACACACAGTTAGGTCCACATGTATTTGGACACTGACAAAAATTTTGTTTTTCTTAATTGTATATGTTTTCACTGTTTCAATGTTTCATCTGAACTGCAGTACTAAGCTAGGCCACGACGGCATGTACAGTGTTGTACTCGGAAAATTAAGAAGGGATGCATCTCGCGCTATAGACATTACATAAATAAGACCTTTTTTTGACTAGAGACTCAGGAGTGATCACACTGTGGGGAAAGGCATGGTGATTTCAAGCCTGCTGGGTCACATGATATGCAGTTCAAGCAAATTATACATGCCCCCTTTTGAATACACTGAAAGCTGAAGAGCGGAAAGCAGAACATGAAATGCCTTTATGGTAAAACCCCTTTATTGATTGTAATAAGAAAATCCAGATTAAGAGCTTTGACTCAGCAAGACTGAACCCTGCCCCATATAAAGAATTGTTGGTCAATTTTGATAAAATAGCGGTTGACCTATACCAGTGATGGCGAACCTTTTTGAGACCGAGTGCCGAAACTGTGACCGAAAAATACCTTAGTTACTGCAAAGTGCCGCCGATGTCGGCACGAAGCAGGGAGGGAACCCTTGGGAGCGGGGCGCACATACAATTAATACGAGGGATGTGACGGCACTTAGCCCATCCCTTGCATTTTTTCCATATCAGTGCCAAAATTTTTGGTAGATAGCAGTGTACACAGGTGCTCAGCAGGACCGTTGACTGATTAAAACCACGACCCCCGAAAAATTTCACACCACATAGGTTGTTAATACCCCAACCCACCACATAGTGAATGAATTTACCAAAACACCCACCACTTGGACTAAATAATCCCACAACCCAGCCCCACCCATAGTAAATGAATTAATCCACAACAACCCCCCATGTGTGTTTAAATTTCCAAAAACAAAACCCACCCCCAATAGTGACTGTTTAAATTCACAACAAAAACCCCAAACCCCCAAATGTGATGTTTTTTTTCCACAACAAACACCACCCCCACTAGTGAATAAAATTTTCCACAAACCCCCACCAATTGATGAATAGTACCACACCAACCAACTAGTGACTAAAATAGTTACCCACCCCCACCAAAAGGGGGATTGAATAAAACCACACCCCACCCATAGGGTGAATAATACCACCACCACTAGGACTGAATAATTACAACACCCCCCCAACCCCCACAAAGCGACTGAATAATACCCCACCCCTTTAAATATAAACCATTACACTTTGCCCACATTAAGAGATTACATTTCAGGACATTTAGTGATAAATGTGAATTTCTCCGAAAAGTCGTTAAAATTCCAGTTTTTCTTTTTTGGGTTTTACCCTTCTGTGATTTCTCGGACAAATTCACCCTGATTTAGACACAAATTTTAGAACCCTCATTTTACAGAAACCCTTATTACGGTTTTAACAAGTCCCAAGTTATTTTTGGTGTATAGGTCCCCTAAAAATTAGGCGGATTTAAGTTGGGCCCCCCTCGGGCAGTTTGTATTGTTATTGGTTCCCCACGGCAGTAAAGCCCCCCACAGGAAATTATACGGTCCCCAAGGCAATGTAAGGCAGATGTTCCCCCCCGGGCGTATCAGGCAGATAGTTTCCCCCCACCAGGCAGTATAAAGGCGATAGCTCTCCCCCCCGGGCTTTAAAAATGGTACTTCCCCCCAGGCAGTATACAGGGTAGCTCTCCCCCCCGGCAGTTACGGCGATAGTCCCCCCACAGGCGATAAGGCAGTGCTCCCCCAGGCAGTTACGGGAATAGCTCTCCCCCCAGGCAAAATACAGACAGATAGCTCTCCCCACAGGCGATACGACAATTTTTTAGCCCCCCCACAGGAGAAAAAGATGGGCCCCCCCACAGGCATTTTTCAGAAAAATGGCGCTCCCCCAGGCAGTATCAGAAAAATGGGTCCCCACCGGCAGTTAAGGGATAGCTCTCCCACGGCAGTAAAAAGGAGATAGTTCCACCAGGCATATAAGGGATAGTTCCCCACGGCAGTTATCAGGCGTAGCTCTCCCCACCGGCATTCGGGGCGTGGCTCTCCCCAGGCAGTATCGGCAGATGGCTCTCCCCCGGGTATCAGGCAATGCTCCCCCCCGGCAGAAAAGGGCGTAGCTTCCCACAGGAGTATAAGGCAGATAGTCCCCCCACAGGCGTTAAGGCAGATAGTTTCCCCACAGCGTATAAGCGATAGCTCTCCCAAGGCAGTATAAGGGGCAGATGGCTTCCCCACCGGAGTATACGGCAGATGGTTCCCCCGGGAGTATAAGGCAGTGCCTTCCCCCCCAGGCAGATAAGGCGATGGCTTCCCACCGGGGCAGTTTTACAGGGGTGGCTTCCCACCGGGGCAGTATCAGGCAGAGGTTCCCCAAAAGGGCAGTATAAGGCAGATAGCTTCCCCACCAGGCAGTTAAGATAGATGCTTCCCCCCAGGCAGTCCGGGTTTTAACCTCCCACCACCCAGTAACAGAAGTTGCTCTCCCCCCCAGCCAGTTAAAATAGTAGCTTCCCCCCAGCCAGTATACAGTAGCTAGTCCCCAGCAGCAGAAAAAGATGTTAGCTCTCCCAACCAGCCAGTAAGGGCAGATACCTTCCCCACAGCCAGTATACAGATGATAGCTTCCCAACCCCCCCAGTTTTACAGATAAAACCCTCTCCCCACAGCCAGTATACGGAATGGTCTCCCCCCAGCCAGTAAAAGACGATAGTTTCCCCCCGCAGCCATTTACAGTTTGAAGCTCTCCAACCGCCATTTATACAGTAGCTAGCTTCCCCCCACCCAGTTCGAAAATTAGCTCTCCAAAACCAGCCGTATAAAATTGCTAGCTCCCCCACCAGGCAGTACCAGGAAGATGGCTCCCCCAGCCAGTAAAAGATTTAGTGTCCCCACCGCCAGAAAAAGATTAGTGTTCCCCCACCCGGGTTAAAAGGGATAGTGTCCCCCACCCGTTTATAGCGCTCCCCGGGATATAGCTGCTGTTTTCCCCCCGTTGTATTACCCCGCTCCCCCAGGTGCGTGTGTTGGGGGTGGTTTTGTGGGGGGGGTGTTGTTGTGGCGCCGCGTGTGTTGTGGTATGTAATGTGTGTGTGTGTGTTTTAATATTGTGTGTGGGTTTTTGTTATTTGTATTTTTTTTTTTTTTAAAAATGTTATGTTTATTTTACCAAAAAAAAAGAAGAACATTATTACCCCCTCCAGCCACACGCTCCCCTTCTCTCTGGGCGGGGGACGCTCCCGTCGCTCCTGGGTCCCGCCGCGGGCAGGCGCGGCGCGATGATGTCACTACATCGCTCGCTGCCCAGCTGGTACGTGGACCGCCGCGCACCCTCAGCGCTGACGGTCCGCGGCGGGTCCCGACTGCCTCTGTGTTAGGCCTGGGGCGCCGGGGGGCCCCAGGTCCGACACTGTGACACAGAAGCCGCGCTCTGCTAGCGCGGCGTCCGGGTGTCCATGCAGAAAGGCAGCGGTGGGACCTTTCATGGTGCCCTGGTACGCCCCCGTGACCTTAACCCGTCTTGGCCCCTTGAGATTAGAAGTGATCCCTAAAAGTGTCATTTTTCTGAAATCTGTATTTATATAATAACCTTTTTTTGGAATGAGTGATTATTTTTATTATTTACTTTCAGGTGAAGACCAGAACAAAGTCCTTCGCTGATGAGTTAGCGGCACGTATACAATCCGAAGTTCCAAAACGGCAGGAAACAGATCAGTCATGTATGTTGAAGACAACTCTTCTGTTTACCAGTTTGGGATCGTTTTTAAAATTTTGTTTTTTTTCTCCCGATTGTTGTTGTAGAAATAGTTTTTTAGCCTGCTTGTGTTTTTGTTATTTCAGCCATATCTTCTATGGAAATTAAAAACAAGAAAGAGAAGGAAAAGGAAAATCCCCCGGAAAACCCCCCTTGAGGTAGGGTCCAAGCACAGAAAATTATTTTTTGATCATCATTCTTTACATTTCATTATGTGTGCTTTTGTTTTCCCTTTTTTTAAGATGAAGAAGATTATATTTTAAGCCCCCCAAACTTACAGATGAAGACTTCTTTGGCAATAAAGGAGGCCTGTTCAGTGGAGGGAAGGGGCTTTTGTTGTGTGATGTAATGACGATTTGGAGAAGGGAGGTTGGGAAAATTTTACATAAAATTGAAAAATTTTTATGATTGTTGCAGATATATTTATTACTGAAAGTTCAATTCATTTTAACGCTTGTGCAATATGTGCACTAAGTCCCATTCAGCTACAGAAATTTGCTGCAAGATAAAGTAGTTTTACCACAAAGGCATTTCATGCCTGGCTTGTCCTGCTTTAGCCTTCAGTGTGTTTAAAAGGGAGTGATTTGTTTAAAATGCATCGCATGTGACCCAGCGGGCTGACATCACTGTTTTTCTCCATAGTGTACCCACTCTAGTCAAACAAAGGTCTGTTTATGTAAAGAGCTGTGAGTAGCTACAGTGTAGCTGAGTGGTTAGCACTTCTGCCTTTTAGCATAGGCGTCTCGGGTTCAACTCTCTGCAGGAACCAAACATGTGGATTTTTTTTCTTAATGCACACACCTGGTTGAGGTTTCTTTTTATTGATTTGCACTGTTTAACTAATTACTAAGGAGTTCAGATGACAGGAGTAGAATGACAGCACCTGGGGTAGAACATTCAGTCAGCAATGAGTGTGTGTGATCACTACGCAGGGAATAGACTGACAGTAGCTGCCTGAGAGTAGAGGTGATGTCTGAGCATGTGCAGACAGGACTGAGGTGCTCAGCTCTGGTTCTTATCCCATAGAGATGAGTTATACGCTATGGATCACTAAGGCAGCAACTAAAACTAAAATGGTACAGAATTTTAAAAAATAATGAATGGTCAAAATGTTTATTATTTAATTTGAAAGCTTTCCACATCAATTTTACTTTGTAGAAAAACCCCTTTAACTTGCCCAGGTATCCAGGTAGTCCCTGTGAAATGAATGTAAATGTATTCATTATATGTCAGAAAAATCTTTTCCTTTTTTTCTTTCAATTTTATTTTTTTGCGTGGGTCTATGTGCTCCATGGTAGTATACTACAAGCTCCAGTGAGCAGAGACCGGGATTTGGAGTCTGGGACTAACATCATCTCTGTCTTTGAATATAAATATAATTTAAATAAATGCATAGTTTGTACTAGATTTTCTTTTTTTTATAGAAGTGTAGGAAAGTATTGAAATTTTAATTTTATAGCTGTTACTGTTGTGCTGTTAGGGTATGTTCACACTTAGATGCGCGCAGGTTAGATGCGCGCCGAAATTACGGTAATCCATAGTTCTAATAGAGAACTATGGATTACGCCTCCTCTCCCCGCTCGCACAATACGATTGTATTGTACTCGCGGGGAGATAAGTGACATGTCAATTACTTGCGGCGAATACGCGCCGCGAGTAATGAATGTCTCTGGAGTACTCGCTTATTACACACGATGTACTGTATGCGCCGCAATTACGCCAGTTGTACGGGAGCTAGCGCCGATAGGTGCGTACTCCCGCGATGCGGGGCGGCAGGCAGCCCGCTGCCTGATAGACTGTCATTACTCACGGCGCGTAAAGTGCCATGAATAATTGACATGTCACTTATCTCCCTGCACGTCATATTATACGCCCGGGGAGAGGAGGCGTAACCCATAGTTCTCTGAGAACTGTGGATTACCGTAATGACTGGGACGCATTTTGTTCATATTGGAGTGCAGTATACCGCGAAATGCGCCCCAATTTAATCCGTGTGAACATAGCTTTACTGTTAGGCCCCTCTGTTTATCAGAAAGGCCTGTTATAATTTTACCATAGTAAATTTGCTTTTACCAATTTACATGAGACATTAATGAAGCAGTCATAGGTTGACTTGCTGACTACAGCTCCAAGCAGGAGTGGATGTGGTCTCTACAGTAAGTTGTAGGGAGAATGCTCACCTACATCATGGTGCCCTTCCTACAAAACTGTGTAACAGCATTATCTGATGGCAAGTCCTAAAGTAAAATTAACTTTAAAAGCAGTATTTTATGGACAGACATTTAAAGGACACCTAAACCGTCAGAAAGAAATGAGGTTAACCCCTTCCCGCTGCATGGCCATAAATTTTTGGCTCGTTTGTTTTTTTTTTCCCTGCCTTCCAAGAACCATAACTTTTTATTATTTTCCATCTACTGTACATTGACAGATGAGAGCTTGGTTTTTGTGGGATAAGATGTGGTTTTTATTGGTGCCATTGACCGCACCATATAATGTACTGGGAAAGCAAAAGAAAATTTTAAGTGGGGTGAAATGTGAAAAATAAAAAATGTACTTGCGCCGTTTTTTTTTGGGGGGGGGGTTGTTTTTTTGGCATTCGTATCTGTTTTCTGCTGGTCGATACGATTCCGGTGATACCAAATCTGTAGGATTTTTATTATATTTTAGTAATTAAACCCCCCCCCCCCCCCAAAAAAAACCAACATTATTAAGTTGCACTGCAGCGCCATTTTCTGCGACCAGTAGCTTTCTTGTTTTTCCACCTATGGATCTGAGTGAGGGTGCATGCGACTTTTTGATTACTACTTATTCCAATTTTTTGGGATGAGAAATGAGCAAAAAACCCTAAGCCGTTCAAGCTAAGAGGAGATCTGAGGCTTGACTACCATAAGAAACCATGAGAAGGTTACTTTTACTATGTTTCTAAAAGATGATGCGTATACAATGGAAAATGAAAATTGAAGCATTAAAGTATTATAAGAATAACAAAGTATATGAAAGCTAATGTACGGCACGCAATACTATTAAAGGGGTTTTATCATTTCATTAAATGGTCTTCAGGATAAGTGGACATTGAAAACAAGCAACTTTGCAATTGGATGTCATTAGCAAAGCTGTCTTGTATTCACAGTATTCCTTATCTTGTGTTTACACTGATATCCAGTCCTGGTCGAATCCCTCCAGATCCCTCCTCCTTGCATTTCAATAGCTGAGAGCTCATTTACTTTGTAACAGCCCCGGTCGATTCACGGAGCTGTGTCTCTCACTCAGAGTAAGGGACCATCACATTTTCACTTTATACAGGCACAAGAAACAGAAATACACTGAAGGACTTACACAATCAGGAAATAGCACAATTTGTGTCGATCCCTGCCTGACTCAGAGTTAGGGGCCATAGCATTTTCTCTCTCCACACCCAGCAGAAACAGACTGCAACAGATTCTACAATGAGAAAACATAACAGTTTTGTCCCGGTGCCTTACTCTCCTGCATAGAAGGGTGATCTGTACTGTTCATAGAGCATCTCCAGCTGTGAGAGGAGAAGAGTGCTCAGTCTAGATTGAATGCAGCCTGTGGTATGTACACAGCTCTTACAAAATAAGACTGCAGGGAGGGGGACACAGTGACATGTGGACTCAGAGACGGGGAGGGGGGGGGAGTCTCAGGAGCCAGCATGAACAGTGAAGGGGGGGATTATGTCACCCAGCTGGGAGGGGAAGAAACGGCCCTGCATTTCCAGAGTTGAGAAGCTGAGAGCAGTGTGAATCAGCCAAACTAAGGAAGCGATGCATCCCCTTCAAGTTGTATACCTCCTCACACAACCGTCTCCAAGATTTCTCTCGTGCCTCCCCCATACTCTGAAACTCGCTGCCCCAACACCTCAGACTCCCCCCAACTTTCACCAGCTTCAAAAGCAATCTGAAAAACCCACCTCTTCAGGATTGCCTATGACCTAGAATAACACCGCTGGGCACTACAAACCACAAACATATTGCCCCTCACCTTCTGTCTCTTTCCCCCTTCCTTGTAGATTGTAAGCCTTGGCGGGCAGGGGCCCCCTCTCCCTCTTGTACCTGTTTATAGTCAGAGATTGTCCCCTATTGTAAATGTTTGACTTATTTTATGTATGTAACCCCCTGAATGTACAGCGCCCTGGAATCAATGGCGCTATAAAATAAATAATAATAATAATAAACTGTGCCGCCATATAGAGTAACCGGAGAAATATATATATCATAATAAGAAAGGGGATATCATTTATATGATGAGCAAAAAACACCTTTTTGGGCATTTTGACATGTAGGGACGCGGTGATACCAATTATATGTACCTTTAAAAATTTTTAAATTTTTATTTTTATTTGGGAAATGGGGGGTGTTTTGCACTTTTTTTTTTTTCTTTTTTAAATTTAAAGTTTTATTGGTATTTTCTTTTAAGGCCTCGTTCACGCGGCTTATTCTGGGACTGATTGGAACCGTACTGCGCGCCGTATTTGCGCTGCGTACAGCTCCAATCTGCCCCAGTAAATTTGGTAATCCAATTCTCATAGGGAACTGGGGAAATTCCCGCTCCCCTCCCGCTGGGAATCGCGGGGGGGGGGTAGTGACATGCCATTTTTTTACGGTGGTACGCGCTGTAAATATTTGGTGTTATGGGGGGGCGGCTCCCCCCGCTGCCGGCTGCCGGTGAAAATTTTGCGAAATCCGTCCCCCGAAATTAATCGGAAATAAGCCGTGGAACATTGCCTAACAAGCAAAAGTCAAGTACCATGGCATATAAAATTTAAGCAAAAAAACGATGAACAGTATAAAATTTTAAAGTTAAAAATTTTAAAAAATTTTTTTTAAAAAAAGCCTTGGTTAATTTTAAACGGGGGGGGAAAAAGGGATTTTAAAAAAAAAATAAGGGGGGGTTCCTTTGGGAGCAGGAACCCCCTGGTAAAAAAAACTTGGTTTTTATTTAAATATTTTAAACAAAAAAAAAAAAAAAAAACCAAAAAAACATCCCGAAGAGAAAAAGTATTTTGCTCCGGTCAAATTTTCTTTTTATTCCCCTTTTTATCGTTTACACCCCGTTTTGCCGGTTTGGATCCTTAAACGCATATAAAACGTCCAAAAGTCGGGGTAAGGGGTTAACAAACAATGTTGAAAATATATTAAAAAAAAAAAAAAAAAAAGTCCTTCAGCATAAACACGGCTTCCCACCATTACACCCCCCCATTTGGTTGTCTATCGCACTATGGTCTTCTCTTATGTATATTGAACTTGCTTTTCTTCAGTTTAGGCTTCTGTTTGCATCTTCTCTTGAATTTTAGATGCAGAGACACCATTAGTGTACAATCCAGACGGCCATAGCGGTCTAAAAATCATCATCCACTGTGACACTGGTTTCTGTTTCCCCACCATATAAAGTCTATGTGGAAAAGTCATGCAATTTTATCAGGTTCTGGTGCTGCACGAATAACAAACACACTCATGATAAAAACTGAATGCTGTCAAAGCCTGGTTAACACTGTGATATTTAGAAATAGCATTCACAGTAAAAATAACACATTGGGGCAGATTTATCAAGGCAGTTGCGCCAGAATTCTGGCTCAATTTGCGGCAAAAATGTGTTATAAACTTTATGCCACGTTTACTGTTTTAGACAGTTTCAGGCGCTTCTGCGCCTTGTCCGTCAAGGGGCGTGGTTTCACTGGAAGGGGACGTGGCTTAATCACGACAAAAATGCACCAGAAATTTTGTTGCGGTTTGACGTAAAAGTAAGCCAGCTTAAAGATGGTACAAACTTAGACTAGACAGTTCTAACCTGCACCAGATTTATCAAAACTGATGAATGTGGCGCATTGTAAGACTGGCTAGTCTAACTTTACACTGTCTAAGGCTATGTTCAAACAGCTTAAATTGGGACATATTTCGCACCGTACTGCGCTCAATACGGGGCGAGATAGGTCCTAGTCATTAAGGTAATCCACCAGTTCTCATAGAGAACTTCGGCTTACCCCTCCTCTCTCTGCTCACACAACACGCCGCGGGGGGGATAAGTGACATGTCAATTACTAGCGGTCTGCCTAGGCCATGTCACCCTTGCCCCCGCCTCTGACACTAAGATAATCTGTTTTACCCTAGTGTCCATAGAAGGCAGGCACGACCTGCATAGCAGTTCTGTGGCATTTTCTATTTTAGTCTTTCTTTTATTGCAGGTGGTGAAGGAGCTTCCTCTCCTTAACTCTTTTGTTATTCTGAGAGGTTGTGAGTTTGGGCCACCACAATAGCCACTATATTTACTATTTTGCCATAGGCAAAACTTAAACTCTATCAGTTCTCAATCTATAAAACACTAAAACGTAACTTTTATTATGTATAACACTTAACCTCTATACGCACTATTTAAAAAACTGATTTCTAACCTCTCAATTTATCCCTTTCTACTTCTGAAGGAATAGCTCCTTTTCTATTATCAAGTCTCGTGGAACACCACCTATTGGGACATATTTCGCACCGTACTGCGCTCAATACGGGGCGAGATAGGTCCCAGTCATTATGGTAATCCCCAGTTCTCATAGAGAACTCTGGATTACCCCTCCTCTCTCTGCTCGCACAACACGCCGCGAGGGGGGGAGATAAGTGACATGTCAATTACTAGCAGTGCATATTCACCGCTAGTACTGAATGTCTATGGGGCCAGCGAGCCGCTGAAGTCGGAGCGAGCTCACGAAGTACCGGTGTAATTGCGGGGCGTAATTACGCCCCGCAATTATGCCGTTGGTACATAGCCTAAGAGTCAGACACTATTGATAAATCTGCCCCATTGTGCCTTATGTATGAAAACTGTCTAGCAGTAAGACTGTCTTTGTTGTCCGTAGCAACCAATCAGAGCTCCGCTTTTATTTCATATAGTGCTCTGGAAAATGAGGCGCTCTGATTGGTTGCTATGGGCAACAGACAGTCTTGCCGCTAGACCGTTTTCATACACAAGGCCCATTGAATTTCTTACAAATTGGAAGCTTTAGATTTGGTTCCCCTTCAAATTCTCATCTATAAATCTAAACATACCTATCCGTATGGTCTGCTGCTGCTAGTTTTTATCATTGTTTTGGTGTTGTATTCACCATCCAATGTAAAGTCTGCATTTGCTTTTTGGCTGCAGGGTGACCTTGTCTCTGATGTTCAGAGGAAGGAAAACAGGATAACAGAACCAACACCTGTAGCAAGACCAGGTAAGAAGTTCTGTTGGGTAATGTATCTCTATGCTTTCAAATTGTAATATTTATAATGCGCAGTGTAATAAATCTGTCTACATTGCAGAAACATTACCATCCGATGTGAAAAAGAAGCCACCATATGGAGGAATTTCCCTTTTCCCAGGTACAAATTAATTTATACTTGGTTTATTTACCGGAAATTGATTACAGGGCACTGGGTATAGGCCCTGGCACTAGGAGGCTGAAGTTGGGTATAAACAAAGCATTGGGTCTGCCTAGGCCATGTCACCCTTGCCCCCGCCTCTGACACTAAGATAATCTGTTTTACCCTAGTGTCCATAGAAGGCAGGCACGCCCTGCTGCAGTTCTGTGGCATTTTCTATTTTAGTCTTTCTTTTATTGCACGTGGTGAAGGAGCTTCCTCTCCTTAACTCTTTTGTTATTCTGAGAGGTTGTGAGTTTGGGCCACCACAATAGCCACTATATTTACTATTTTGCCATAGGCAAAACTTAAACTCTATCAGTTCTCAATCTATAAAACACTAAAACGTAACTTTTATTATGTATAAAACTTAACCTCTATACGCACTATTTAAAAACGGGATTCAAAACCTCTCAATTTATTCCTTTCTACTTCTGAAGGAATAACTCCTTTTCTATTATCAAGTCTCGTGGAACACCACCTATTAACAGGAAAACCTTATATATATACAGTAATTTACTAACTCCAGTAAGGGATCCCAAAGCTCCTACTTGGTCAGTCATCCCTAATCTGATGGACATAAAACATATAAGGTTTCTTTGTGATACCCTCTGCAGTGGGTGACACTTGTAGACAGAGGTGAGAAATCACAATTTAAAATGTCATGCCTGAACTCCCCAACATGTTTCCCCAGCTAAACCTGGCTTCATCAGGGGTTAGAGGTCCGGGTCCCATGTGGTCTAAGCTAATTTCCTTTTATATCATGTTAGGTACACACCCTATTCAGGTGCTCACCAATTAGACATCAGAGAATCCACAAAACCCATTGCCCCTTTTACTCTCCTGCATGCATACTGATACTATGTGTTGCTGCCCCTGCCACTATGCTCTTATAAGCAACATTCCTCAGACACGTCCACCATCTCCACAGCGGGCCTGCGCCCCATCCCACCACGCCGCCTGCGTACTGCACCAATGAAGATATCTGCCCCAACCGTGATGGACCCCCGTCCAACCTCTCTCATATCATTGCGTGGTGTTCACCAGAAAAGGACCGCAGAACAGGTGTTACATTTTACAGCACACTACTAGCCATATCACCTCCCATGAAACCCCTCTCCTCCATGTCCAATATGCATACCCATTGGGAATACATACTCCATTGCACTGTACACTATTGTCTTAGTCTCTTCCCATAAACCACTTATCCTCTGTATCCAATATACACATTCATTTTAATAAAGCTACAGTCCCCATGGTCCGCCCACGCCCTCCCCCAGGAGGGAGAATGAACATGTTCAATGTTTTTCGGACCACCGACGGTCTAAAAAAAACATCCGCCAGAAAATCCGTGCAGTGGGGACCGCTGTATGGTTTTCCCATGATAAAGTTTGACAGCCAGTTTACAGACCACTTTCAAAACCGAAAACCGTATGTAAAACCGGCTGAAAAACCTGCCCTTGGAGTCATGCATCCTGTCTCTTCCTGGTCAGGCTGTAGGTGGTTCTATAGCAGTGATTGGCATATCCGTCTCTTATTCACAACTCTTGTATTTGCACTGACATGAGAGCAGGAGATCTTATCTATGACCTCTCTGCTCTAAAGTTAACGAAAGTAATTAATCTCCTTTGTTTGTTAGAGATAACACACACTCTTTCCCCAAAACTGCCATTTTCTGTGTCCTACCGTGGTCACTCCCCGCTCTTAGTACTAATAAAAAGCAAGAAATACCAAAAGAGAAACCTGTGTGCCTCAAACAGATTTAAAAATTTCCCTTTTGCCAGCAAAATAAAGTACCGTATTTTTGTCTTGTTTAATTTCCCTACCCTCTTTTTTAAAGCTAATTTTGTATGAGACAAACTTTTTTCAAGGGTTGGTGGAGAGAGTTGGGCCAATCCAAATAAGTGGGGCCACAGCCTCGGCCATATGCCGTCGCTTTCTGGTCTGTTTGAAATATGTTAAAGGGTTCAATTTTATTTTTCCTGGGCTTTTAGTTGGGTTCCTTCTTTGGGTTTTTTACTGCAAAGAAAATTTTTTAGCCTTTTTTGGTCTTGGGCTTAAAAATTTGAGGTTTGGGGGGTGGTGTTTTTAAAAGTTTCCGTGCTTTTGGGGGGGGGAGAACGTGTCAATCATCGGTGCTGAAGAGAAGGAAAAAGAAGAAACCCCCCCCAAAAATGTTTGGCCCCAATTCATCAGCCGTGCGGGGGCTCTTTTCGTGATGCGGGATCTTGGAACGCTCCCAAAACACCTTCTGGTAGACCCCTCAGTTATTGTTAACCTGTTTCCTTCTAAAGAATATGGTTATTATATTTTTCCCGGTTTTTGGATTTAATTGGATACACATGTATTTTTTTCCCTTGATGTTGTTATGTATATTTTAAATGGAGTTTAGGAGCATAAAATTAGTCTCCCAAAGGGGCAATTGATGAAGGGGAAATTCTGAAATATGTGGCATATGGGCAGGTGAAGATTTCAGGTGAAGATGTGCAGTACACATTTACTGTATACACTAACCTTCTGTAATTTCCTATTTACACGTTTTTGGGCCGCTTTTAGGGCCCTTCTACTTTCGATGGCGGCGGCATATACAGTGCCTTGCGAAAGTATTTAGTCTCCAAAAAAAAAGGGAATCCGCAAGAGAAAAAGGGGGATTTTGATCACTTTTTTTACTATTTTGCCATGGCAAAATTTAAAATTTCAGTTTTCTATCTATAAAAAATAAAACGTAACTTTTATTAATATAATTAATCTATCACATATTTAAAAACCTGTTTTAACCTCCCCCCCCTTTAACCTTTCTATTTTTAAGGAAGGAATAGCTTTTTTTATTAAGCGGTGGAACCCCCCTAAAACCGGGAAAACTTTATTACAGAATTAAAATCCAGTAAGGGGTCCCAAGTCTTATTTGTTTTGTGTCTATTAGATTAGGGATGATGCCCAAAAGGGGGCTTGGGGGCCCCCTTTCTGGAGTTAGTAATTGCTGTAATATAAGCTTTCCTGTTAAAACCTGTTTCCCCGAAGTAAAAAACACCCCCGATAGTAAGACGTAGCGGGTTTAGGGGGTGCCCATTGTAAGCGACCCCCAAAGAGACGTAGCGGGGTGCCCGGGGCTTGGGCAGGCAGCGTGTGTCATCACGCTGCTGGCGCGGCCTGATGACGTCACTGCTGTGGGGAAGAGCGCGGGGAGGGGGGGGGGGAGGCAGGTGGGGGGGGGAGCGGGCAGGGGGGACCCAGGTAATTTTTTTCGCCTACAGTTGGCCCTATCCCTGCCTACGTGGCCCATACTGCCTAAGGGGCCTATCCCTGCAAAAGGGGCCCCTTACCTGCTACGGGCCCATACCTGCTTATAAAGACATCCCCGAAAGTAAGACAAGTGGGATTTTGGGGGGAAAAAGAATGTAGACGCTGTCTTACTATGGGGAAACAGGGTAGGTGGTGTTCCCCCAACTTGAAATAGAAAAGGAGTTTTCCCTTCCTTCAGAAGTAGAAAGGGTTTAAATGGTGGGTTGGGAAATGAGGTTTTTAAATAGTGCGTTTAGAGGTTAAGTGTTATACATAATAATTACATTTTAAGTTTTAAAGTAGAGAACTGATGAGTTTAATTTTGCCTATGGCAAAATAGAAAATTTTGCGACCGTATTTGGCCCTCTTGAACTTTTCACCTTTTCCCACATTTTTAGGGTTCAACATAAAAATATAAAATTAAAATTTTTTGGAAGAATCAACAAAAAGTGGGGCACAAATTTTGAAGTGGAACAAAATTATTAAAATATTTTAAACTTTTGTAGAAAAAACCATGAAATGGGGCGTTTCAATATTATTCATCCCCCTTTTCTTTCAGTGCAGCAAACCATCCCGAAGTCAGTGAGGATCCTGAATGACCCAAAGTTTCCTAAAAAGACTGATGATGATAAAAAATTTAAACCCCCCTGTGTGTAATCAAGTCTCCGTTTTTAAAGCATTTCTTGAGAAGCCCCAGGGTTTTTGTTTAAAAGGGGAGAGCTCATGAAGACAGGAAAACACCCGGCAGGGCCCTGATACTGTTGGGAGAAGTTTTTTAAACCAGATTTTGGTACAAAAAAAATTTCCCAAACTTTTTTAAAACGCAAGGGGCTTTGCAAGCGATAATTGAAATGGAAGGAGGTCAGACCACTCAAATCTACCAAGACCGGCCGTCCCTCAAACTTTATCTCAAAAGGAGAAAAAATGTCAGAGCCCCACCCAAAAAGCCCGATCCTTGGGAATGCAGAGATCTAACTGAGGGCTAGGTCTTCCATGGAAACAATCGGAAAATAACTCCCAAAAATCTGGCCTTTAGGGAAGAGGCAAGAAGAAAGCCTTTCTCAAAAATTTACATAAAAAAATCTTGTTTTAATTTTTGTCACAAGCCGCCTGGAGAAACCAAATGTGGAAAAGAAGGGGCCTGAAAACGTTCCCCTTAAAGGTTGCTTACGCTTTCCCCAAGCAGGAGCCGGGGTTGTGGGCGCGGGCCCGGGCGCCCCCCCCCCCTTCCCCCCCCCCAGACCAAAAGCTTCCCTCAGAATTTTGAGGGGGGGGTGGGGGGCGCGGGGGGTTTGCTGCCAATTTAAACCCGTGTGTGCGCCAGCCTAATTGCTGCAGCTTTGGGCTGCTCGTCTCCCACAGTCAAACAGGGGAGAGTGCTTTTGGTGTACCAAAGGCAGGGGGGATGCGGGGGGTTCTATCCCCTGCTTGCATACAAAATCTGCACATCTCCGCAACAAAAAGACCCTGTCAAAAAACAGACACGGGGCATTGTGAAGTTTTATTTAATAGGAGGCCCCCAAATTGTACAGCAGGCATGAAGTTCACATGCCCCCCTGATCGATAGTATTGTAAGTTACAGCCCCACAGACACACATGATTATAGAAAACACACGGGGTCATGCTGTCATCTACTGTGTAAGAGCGGAGGGAGAGGCCCCAAACAGGGTTAACCGGCAGCACAGACAAGAAAGCCAGAGCCCTCCCCCCCCCACTACAGAAGCTTCTGTGCAGGGGGGTCTCTGCTAGACCTGTTTTCAAAAGGTATAGTCGCCCTGACAGCCAGTGAGATAAGGATAAAGGGGCCCCCTGCTTAAGTTTGGAAGTGATGTACCTACTAACAGGGCTAACTAAAATCGGGGGAATTTGAATAACATATATTGAAAAGCTGCTTTTTTTTTAAGATTTTTTAATTAAAAACCCCCAATCTTGTACAGAAAACCCCTTTAAAGCGAACGCCTAAAAAGCAGTAATGCCCAGAAATTTTTTTATTTTTTTGCCTCTTGCTTTAAACAGTTGTAACTTTTTTTTTTTTTCAGTGACGCATTTGTTGGGTCTTGTTTTATTCGAGACAAGTTGTACTTTATGGGAATAGTTTAAGTTCACTTTAAAATTTAATTGTAGATTTTTTTTTTTTTTTAAAAATTTTTTTTACATTTCCATGTAAAACTTGTTAGTTTAATTCTAAGGTTATTACGGTCTTGTGGATAAAAAAATAGGTAGGTTTTTTTGTGGGAAAATTTTGCCAATTATTTATTATTATAATTTATTTTTTTTTTTTATTTTTTTTATTTTTTTTTTTTTTTTTTACTTTTATTTTTGTTTTTTACCCCCGTGAAGGGAGAACTGTTTAACATTTTTTTACTTTTTTTTTTTTAAAATTAGTAATGTATTGCATATTCAAAATTGCTAAACTTTTAAAATTCTGTGTCAGTCTGACCCCAGGCAGTGATTAGGACAGCACAAAGTGCTTTCCAGTCCCCCGGGCCCTTAGTTACCAAAAAGCTCGGGGGCCACCTCTAGGCCCCAGGGCTGGTTGGGCGCCGGCCCCCCGGGCCTTTGGGGTTCCGGGGGTTCCGATCACCCAAACCAGAGCGGGGGGGGAACCCCTTTGTTTGCGCTGCGGAAAAGGGCACCGTCGAAAATTAAAAGGGGGGTTTTTAAGAAAGGGGTTTTTTTCCCGGGGTTTGGGGGGAGGGGGGGGCCCCCGATCCCACGAAATTTTCAACCCCCCGGGGGGGCTGCGGGACGAAAACCTTTTTTCCCCGCCCCAGCCGGTCAAAAAGCGGCGGGCGTGGGTCTTTTGGGAGTTAATCCAAAACCCTTTTTTTTGGCCAAAATTGCCAAACGATTTTGTTTTGGCGAAAAAAGCAAACAAAAACTACCCCCCTGAACCCCCCACCCCACTGTCAAACTTGGGGGGCCCACCCATCATGGTTTGGCCCTGTTTTTCTTCAGGGGGAAACGGGGAAGATGGTTAAAATTGAGGGGGAAAAATTGGATGGGGCCAAATACAGGACCATTCTGAAAAAAAACCTGTTGGAGTCTGCAAAAGGACCTGAGGGGGGGGGAGGAGATTTATCTTCCAACAAAAAATTTTTTAAAATCCCAAACAAAGCAAAATCTAAAATTGGAAGGTTCAAAAATTTAACCCGTCCCCCGGGGTTTGTTAAAACCTTGTAAAGCCAGACAAAAAAGGGGCCCAAAGAAAAACCGAAAAACCCCCCACTTTTGGGACCCGGGGAAAAAGACCCTAAAACCCATTGGGGGTTCCCCCCCACCAACGGGCCCCCCTTTCCAAAACACCCTTCCCCCCAAAATTGAGCTCCCCCGGGTTCAAAAAACGCTCTCCACCCAAACCTCACTAAAGCTCCATCCCAAACCCCTCAAAAACTGCCCCCCATCCCAAACCTCCCCCTTCCAGCCCGGCCAGCTGTCACAAACGCTCCCACCCAACCCCCACTGGCCCAGCTGTTCAAAAAAACGCTCTCCACCCAAACCTCACTGAGTTTCCAGCTGTTCAAAACCCCTCCCACCCAACCTAAACTGAGCTCCATGCTGTTCCCCAACCAAACGCCCCAGTACCCAAAAATCCCAAACCTCACTGAGTTTTCCAGCTGTTCAAAAAACCCCTCTCCACCCAAACCTCATTTTTAAACCCTTCCCCTAAAATTTGGCCCCACAAACCTTTTCCAACCAACCCTAAACTTGAAACCCCTTCCCCTTTTTGTCTGTTAAATTCCACCAAAACGACCCCTTCCATCCAACCGCCCCCATGAGCTCCAGCTGCTCAAAAAACCCCCTCTCCAAAACCCCTGAGCTCCAGCTTTTTCCAAACGCTCCCCACCCAAAACCTCATGGCAAAAAGCGTCAAAAAACGCCCCTCCACCCCAACCCCTTTTGAGCTCCAGCGGGCTCCAAACGTTTCCCCAAACCCAAACCCCTTCCCCTGAGCCCCCAGCTGCCCCAAAAGGGTCTCCATAAACCTCCCTGAGCTCCAGCTGTGCGAAAGGGAAGAAGGGGGCAAAAAATTTTTCAGCTCTCGATGTGCCAAACTGATGGAAAACCCCCCAACGTTTGGGCCGCTGAAAATCCCCAGCAAAGGTGGCATAAAAAGTTTTTAAATTTTGGGGGCTGAATAATTTTGCACGCCCCACTTTTCGGGGTTTTTTTATTTTTTACAAAAATTTTTTAAAACAAACCCAATAAAATTTCTTTTCCCAAACCTTCACAATGGTTCCCAATTGTTGGTTTCCCTTACCCTCCCAAAAATTTTTTTTTTATATTTTATGTTTGAAGCCTGAAATTTTGGCAAAATGTTGAAAAGGGTTCAAGGGGGCCCCAAATATTTTTCCCCAAGGCAGGGTAGCTCTTTGAAGAAAGTCACTTGTGAGTTTTGGTTTTTTGGGGTTAGAAAGGGTATACAATAGGGTTGTCTGCACACATACCCCTCATTCCCTTGAAAATGGGAAAAAGGGGTGTATTTTTCAGAGTTCCCAAAAAGGGGAAATGATTTTTGGGCTTTTTTGGCCCCCATTCACCCCCCAGCAGCTAGGGGTTTGCAGTCGGCGGGGAATCCAGATACTTGTGCCCAAAACCTACCGGGGAAATTTTTTTTTGATTTTCCCCCAACCCTTCCAGTCCCTTGTCAGTGCTTACAAAACATTTGGTTACTTGGGAAATTCGCTGATGGTCATAAAATGGATTTAAAATATGTTTATGCCCCTTTTTTGTCTTACTTCTTTTTTACACCTTGCAAACACTAAAGATGAAACCACCCAGGAGTATTTTCTTAGTGACACTTTGGCCCTGTCCCATTTTGCATAAATAATACCAGTATTGATCCGGTTTCGTTTTTTTTCATTTGTAATTGTTTGTATTATGGTTGCAGGGGAGAATAGGAAAAAAAGAGACCCTTTATGGGTGATGTTTTTGGGGCCACAAAACCCCATTTTTACCCCTTTTTTTTAATTGTACTTTAAAATAGAATTGGTGATTTTTAATATTTTGACTTTTATTTTCTTTCCTCCAGGAAAAGCCAAACAAGCCTCAAACCTATTTGCCGACGAGGACGACTTATTTAAACGAATCAAAATTTCTTTTAATTCTGAAATCTGTTAAATCAAAAAGGAGATGAGATTTTTGGGCAAAAAAAAAACAAAAGGAAAAAAGGGTAGGGGATAATTGTTGTGAACGCCTTCAGGGTCCGTTCACATTTGGAAAATTGTAAAAGATCAGAAAAATTTAAAACAGAATCTTTACAATATTTTTGGGTGGGGAATTTGGGGCCCTTGGCGGCCCCCTTGGCATTAAACAGGACATTTTCCGGCAGAAAAATTGGGGGAAATTTTTAAAAGTTTTTTTGCAAAGCTTTTCGGTTTTAAAAATTTTAAAAACCTCAGAAATCCAGGGAAGTTTTGATACCATTTGGGTTTTTCTTTTGAGGTCTATGGGGAAAGGGTTTCGGGTCGGGTTTTCAAACTGATTCCAAATCTAAAATCAGCCATAAAACCGGACTCTAAATCCTTGTCTTTGAACCCGGACCTTTTAGATTGCATACTGGGGTTTACCCCAGAACGGGTAAAAATTTTCCCCTTGCAGAAATTTTTAATTTTTTTTTGGAAATAGAAAACCCTTTCACTTTAAAAAGGGGAGCAATTAAATAAAAGGGAAACGACCCAGACTGCTGTATATTTTTGTGGATTCGGTGTAATTTATGGATTGAAGTCTGCTTGTGACCGACCCCAGGGGCAGCCCCTTCAGACTTGAGCTGCTGTGTGCTAGCTGAAGTGAAACCCCAAAAGAAAAATTTGTTTTTTGGGAGCAGCTCCCATTTCTAATTTTTTTTTGTAAATTTGAGGGCTTTGTGGTTCCCTAAGCCACCCAATTACTAAAGGGTGAAAAGGGCCCGGGGGGCCATCCACCTCTGAAAGGGGGAAACTCTATTTAAACCAATGATGTTCAGGGTTAGGGAATTAAGGGCCAATGTAAAAAAATTTTTAGCTCAAAAATTCGCTTTGTTCCCCTTTGAAAGAAATTTAAAGGCCCCTTCATTTTCCGGGAAACTATATAAAAGGGAAAGGGGCGCTCTGTTTGGTTTTATGGGAAAAAAAAGTGGGTTTTGGGACCTGGGGGGGAAAATTTTCATACATGTCTCCCAAAATGTTTTTGGGGGGGAGTAAAAAAAAGGAGAAAAATTCTAGATTGAATTTGAACGTGTGGTTTTCCCATATTTTTCTTAAATCTTGATTTTGGGGCTACCTGTCGGGTGGGATTTTTAAAATCTCCCTAAAACATATTAAGTTAAATTTTTAGTATTTTTTTATATCATTAATTTCACTTGCTTCTAAAAACCTTTCCCGCTCCCCCCCCCCCCCCCCCACCCCCCCCCCCCCCCCCCCCCCCCCCCAAAGAAAAACCGAAACCCATCTGAAGTAACCCACAGAAAGCAAACCACGGGTCTTGTCTCTGATGAAGACGATTCTGAGGTACCGTTACCACAAAACTCTTGACTGTGGTTGCAGGCCAATTCTTAAAATTCAAAGCACAATACATGAATAACAAAAAAAAATAAAAATCCATTGCAAAGTAAACAACTTTCCAAATGGTCCCCATTAAAATTTCCTACCATTTTGCTTCCGATCTGTGTATGTCTGACTGTCTGTGTCAATGTGTTTGTCCTTCACCTGGCTGGCAGTGCTGCTAAATTTGGCATTAATCCATTAGAGCACTGCTGCTGTTTCTGAATCACTCCCTGCTCCTCCTTTCTAGTCTCGATCATAGGGTTAGGAGCAAAGGGGTAGGTTATGTACACAGAAAATCATAGTGTGGAGAGAGGGGAAAGCACTTAGGAAGGGCAGCTAATGCAGGTGTTTGGTAAGGAGGACAGCACACACAAGGCAATTTGCAGAGTTAGATAGGTTGGTGTATAGGTGTACAGAGAATGCAGAGCATCCATGGCAAATGTTGCAGGGGGATCTTATACTCCTCAGCATTAGTAACTCTTACTACAAGTAAGAGGAGATCCCTCATGGACTGCAAAAATAAAAAATCAGCACATGAATAAAGCTGCACTGATAAATGAAGGCTAGTCAAGGCAGCAACATCCTGGACACAGAGGCCTCACTTCCAGTATTTATCACTGGGTGTTGGGCTTGTTCTGTTCTGATAAGAGGCAAGAGCTCAGAAAGTTGTTTACAGATGGATGACTATTTTGGAAGAGATATTGGCTTGAGCTAAATCTTACACTATTTCAAAAATCAGTTCATTGAAAAGTGAGTAAGCAGCAAACTAACAACAATGTCCTTACACAACGATGTGCACAGTACAGTGATATACATCACCACTGAAACCAGAAATAACAGCTGGGTTAAGTACAGCGCTATAATATTCATGTGCAATAATCTGAACATAGAACTGGTTTAGGTTCATTTGGGGAATTGGTGGAAAGGTGTTTGTCATTCTTCAAATTAGCAAGCGTGTCAAAAACAGCATTTCAAAACTTTTTATCAAACTAAATTTTGACTTGCAGGAAAGCTACCTCCAATAGGTTGCACTAGGGAGACGGCTTTCTAATTTACATTTTAGCTTTTCCTCTGTGATTTTAAGGTAGGGTTTACATGATAAATATAGAAAAGCTCACCTACTTTCTGGGCTAGTCCATGTATCATGCAGTGGGTCCACGTGTTAGTTCTCCGTCCCGGGCACCGCCGGCCAAGTGGTAAGCACACTGATCCAAACCGGATATCCGGATGCTGTCTCACAACGAGGCTTGCACCGCAAAAGATCCCAAGCTCCGGTGACGGTAAGAAACAACTTTATATGAAAGTTTTAAATCTCAGCAGTGCACAAACAATGTCATGGCAAAATTCCTGCAGCCAACAGACGCGTTTCGAGCTCTCTGCTTTTGCTCACAGTTCTGAGCAGCATCCGGATATCCGGTTTGGATCAGTAGGGTTTACATGATGGATCTGGGTGCAGATTCCGCCCAGAATCGCCGTCTAAATCGCGTGTACAGTGCTTAACACTGTACCCTATGTTAAATCGGCGGCGGGGTTCAGATGACGCTGATTTTACACAAGTGTTTATTGACTCGTAGTGGTCACTCCGACAAAGGATGGAGGTTGTCAGTTCTTTGGTGCAGGTGACGAGCCGATTATAAAAAAGTGCCCAAGGTAGTATTCTGACTTGGGCAGATTAGGTCGTTTCTTTGCTGAAATGTTGCCCTGGCAAGCGCAGCAGTTCAACAAGGAAGCTAACGTGATCTCGGCGCAGACCCTGTCCGTGCACAGTTTTCGCTGTGAGAATTCCCCCCTAAGCGGTTGTACTTGATTTATGACACTTCTACATGGTTTCCTATTAACTTGAATAAGCATCAAGTAATCCAACATTTCTCAGGGGAAATATATTCATCCACCCCAGATCTCCAGAGGAGCAGACTTTTCACAAGGGGTTGTTTCCATGAGGCAGTGCAGACACTTAAAGGGAATGTGTCATCAAAAATGAATTATTGTTTAACTCGTGCACATTTTTAAAGAATTTTTGGTTATATATGTATTTTTTTTTAATTTCCATATCACTTCCAATATTTTTTAATAATTCTTAAGTCCTGCAGTTTCACTTTGGCCACTAAGCCTAATAATAGTCTGACACTTCCTGTTCTGTACAGAAAGTTTTCTCAGTTGTGTGCTCATTATTATCACAAAGGGGGGGAGAGGGTCAAACTGAAAGGAGACATCCAGTGTGATAGATAAACACAGGACCCCACCAATCCCAAGAGGAGTTAGTCACCAGTTCTCCCGTTCCTCACCTCACTGCACAGTGACTTCCCAGGTCACAGAGTGTGACTAGAAAACTTTCCTATAGAAGTCAATGGGACTGAATCAGTTTTAAGACTCCTATGTGCATGAAGATGCTGTAAAGCATCTTTCTGACTGTTGTTAAAGCAGTACAAATGTGGACTAGTGGCCAAAGTGAAAACTGCAAGAAGAATTATTAAAAAATATTAAGCGATATGAAAAATAAAAAAAATAACAAACAAGAACTCCCAAAAAATGTTTAACATAAAAACGGGACTTAAACAATTAGTAATTTTTTGATGACACATTCCCTTTAAGGTAAAGTAAAGGCTAGCAATTCCAGCCATCTCCTCATGCTGAAAGAAGCCCATCTATAGAGGTGTATCCCTAACAAAACCAAAGCTTTGGAAGAAGAGCCTGCTCACTTACTTTATATTTATTTGTGGAGGATATGCTAAAGGAATTTCTAGTCCTCTGAACGGGGCTTAATTCATGTGAAAAACACAGAAACGATCCTATTCACATGTATGGAACCATTTTTCACAGAAATTTCTGCGGTGTGAATATCCCTGTACAGGGAGAATTTTCTTTCTTTTTTTTTTCTACTTGCATATCCACGTCTAATTTGTGTTAAGAGTGGAAATAACACTTTTCGTGGTTAATGATATAAAATCAATTATTACTGCCGCTATTTATTAGAATAATCTTCTGATAATAGAGACACATACAGATGTGTAGTATTCTCTATATAGACTAGCTTTGTATTGTGTTATAGAGAGCTACAATCCACTTTACCAAGTACAAATTTCCATGTATAAAATTACAATTTTAGTATAGCATTCTAATGTGTAATAAACAGTAACCTTTTTATCTCTTTTTTTTTTCTATCCCTTTATAGTCAGATTTGTTTTCACCAAGTCAAGCTACTAGCAAGTCTAAAACAGGTGTACCAGCAACCAAGACTAGCAAATCTTTATCTCTGTTCGATGATGAAGATGATGTAAGTAATTTAATATGCAGAGTAATTACAGCCATCTTTTGTCCATTAAAGGGGTTTTGCCTGGTTTGTCTTGCTTCAGCTTTCAGTGTGGTCCAAAGGGGACATGTGTGATTTGTTTGAACTGCATATCATGTGACCCGGCAGCCTGACAACACCATGCCTTTCCCCACAGTGTGTTCACTCTAGTCAGTCAAAGCTCTGTTTATGCAAAGTGCTATGAGTAGCTACAATGTAACTGAGTGGTTAGCACTTCTGCCTTTCAGCATAGAAGTCCTAGGATGAAATCCCTGCAGGAAGCAAATGTGGATTTTTGCCTCAGTGCACATATCTGAAGTTTCTTTTTATGTATTTGCACTGTTTGACTAATTACTAAGGAGTACAGCACACATGAGTAGAATGACAGCACCTGGGGTTGAACACTCGCTCAGCAGTGAGTTACTTGGCAGGAAAGAGACTGACCGTAGGTGATGTCTGAGCATGTGCGGCCAGGACTGAGCAGCTCTCGTCTCTGGTCGTATCCGCTGGAGACCAGCTATACACTATGGTCAAAAGGGAATATGAATGGTAGGAGAATTTTTAATAATGATGAATGGTGAAAATGTTTATTATTTCATTTGTAAGCTTCCCACATCAATTTTACTTTGTGGCAAAACCCCTTTAGGAACCTTTATTTAGTCCAGTAACCTTAGTTTTGACCATAGTAATAGTCTTCCACAAGTTCAAATAAAGTAAGGTTCTGTTCACATTTTTTCAAGGCTTTGGTTTATATAACAGAAGCCTCAGTGCTCTGCCAGATCTATCGCACCACAACAGATGGCAACTGGGCTAAGTTTGATGAGAGAAATAGCATTGCACGCAGCACTATTTTTGCACTCAAGTATGACAAAATCTGTGATGGAGGCTCTGAACTCAGAGAGGAGGTCAGAGGGGTTTTTTTTAATTTTTTTTTGCTGATCCTTTCCCAAATATTAAAAGTAGTGTGACTGGTTCAGTGGTTAGCAAATTACAGGGGCAGAACAGTTAAATCTTCACCACAGACATGATATTGTTGCAAATCAATTTCTGTTCATGTAAAAGGTTTTAAATGTTTGTGTTTTTTCTTGTCATATTAACAATTCATTTGTTTTTTGATTGTAGCCAGCTCAGGTTTTTCTCTTTGGGGCTGGCTATACAATATGTACAGTACTTGTAATAAAAAACTAATAACTCTACATTTTTTTTTTCCATATTAAGGGCTTGTTCACACACAGTTTTCACTCCCTGTTACAAACGCTTTTTAGATCCGTCTTGGGGACCGACAGAGGGGACCCCAAGGCGGATCTAATAATTAGCAGTGACTTTATCACTGCTCGCTATAAGGAACAGGCAGCGGCGTTCAGATGAGAGATCACCGCTGCGTGTTTCAAAAGCGCCGCTCGGGTCTGTCATTTCTTTTCAAGACGGAGCGGAGCTGCGTTTCTGAAACACGCAGCGGCGATCTCTCATGTGAACGCCGGTGCGTGTTCGTCATAGACAGCAGTGATAAACTCACTGCTAATTGTTTAGATTCGTCTCTGGATCCACTCTGTCAGTCCCCAAGACGGATCTAAAAAGCGTTTGTAACAGGGAGTGAAAACTGTGTGTGAACAAGCCCTAAGAAAGATTTATTGATAAACAATGCCATATACAAACAACCAAATGTTACCAAAGAAGAGAGAATGCATCCAACATGTGCATCTAAAAAATACAAATTACAATAACCGTGAGGGAAACACCGCTGTCACACAGATGGTAGATAAATGACCAAAAGCGACAACAAAAAGATAATACAGCATACATGGTTTGGTTCATGTGGTGGATACGAGCCAGTCAAATTGTGGAGCGGTACTCAGTACAGAAAAAAACCGGATACATACATGGATCACACACAAGGACATGCAAGAGCCAGAGGAAAGAGGGAAGAAAAAGAAAAGAAAAAAAAAAGGGGGGGGGGGAGTAGATAGCCCATAGAGCCGCGATTAGCCACACGGTCCTTCCCGTGACCAGGACCAGGGGGGTACTGCCAAAAGAAGTATAAAAGAATCCCTGACACCCGCCCAAAGGGCTAGACAGACAGATCAATCAAATCAGTAGTGCACTAGCTAGCAATTAATGGAGAGGTGCAGATAACTCTACATTTTTTGCTCCCATCTTCGATGGAGATTTGGGCACAGGAGTTGCAATTAGGAGGCAGACTCCAAAGAAAATCCTAAGGAAAATACAAGGCAGATTTTGAACTAAAACAAGAAGGGTGTTTCTTTTTTCTTCTCAATTTAGTTTAATTATTGTATGTTCTGTTGTTTTTTGCATTTCTTTTCCCCCAGGATTTTTTGGGTTCAGTGCCAGAAAAAAAAGTATCAAGTGCTGCCTCAAAGCCACCAGTGCAAAAATCTTCCATTCCTACAGAAGTGAAGACTCAAAAGTCAGGCCTATTTAGCAGTGATGATGAGGTAAGTAATTTTCCATATTCTAAAGTGGTCAGATCGTAAATTAGAGGGGTTGTCCAGTGGGAAAAAAAATAGATTTCTAAATAATCTCTCTCTCAAGGTTAGGCACTCTTGTAATACAATGTCATCAAATTTTCTTTGGACTTCTTGTAGTTCTTCAACAGGTCTACACAATAGTGTAATATAGCCCATGTATCTTCATCCATGGGCTAAATGAAAAAGACTAAACTTGGAGTCAGTCAGGTAATCCCCTGCCATTTTGTGAGTAGCAGCATGAGGGCGAGTACACACGGAGTCTTCCAGGCATATACAGTGGTGGCCAAAAGTTATGGCACCCCTGAATTCTGCAACAGATAATACTCAGTTTCTTCCTGAAAATGATTGCAATCACATATTCTTATGGTATTATTATCTTCATTTAATTTGTGTCTTCATGGAAAACCACAAAAAGAATGGTCATAAAGCCAGAATTGGATATAATTCCACACCAAACAAAAAAAGGGGGTGGACAAAGTATTGGCACAGTTGGAAAATCATGTGATGCTTCACTAATTTTGAGTAATTATCAGCACCTGTAACTTACCTGTGGCACCTAACAGGTGTTGGCAATAACTAAATCAACACTTGCAGCCAGTTTACATGGATTAAAGTTGACTCAACTTCTGTCCTGTTGTCCTTGTGTGGACACATTGAGCATGGAGAAAAGAAAGACCAAGAACTGTCTGAGGACTGAAAATCCAAATGGTAGGAAAAGCCTGAGCAATCTCAAGGCTACAAGTCCCATTCCACCAAAGACCTGAATGTTCCTGTGTCTACCGTGCGCAGTGTCATCAAGAAGTGAAAAGCCCATGGCACTGTGGGCTAACCTCCTGATATGTAAAGCCCATGGCACTGATGCGTAACGCTCCCTAGATGTAAAGCCCATGGCACTTTGGCTAACCTCCCTAGAAGTAAAGCCATGGCACAGTGGCTAACCTCCCTAGATTAAATCCCATGGCACTGTGCTAACTCCCTAGATGTAAAGCCCATGGCAACTGTGGCTACCTCCCTAGATTTAAACCCATGGCACTGCGCTAACCTCCCTAGATGTAAAGCCCATGCACTGTGCTAACCTCCCTAGATGTAAAGCCCATGGCACTGTTGCTAACCTCCCTAGATGTAAAGCCCATCCACGTGCTAACCTTCCCTAATATTGTAAAGTGCCCATTGCACTGTTGCTAACCTCCCTAGATTAAAGCCCATGGCACGTGGCTAACCTCCTCCCTGATTAAATGCCCATGGCACTGCGGCTAACCTCCCTAATGTAAAGCCCATGGCACGTGGCTAACTCCCTAATATGTCAGCCCAAGGCACTGCGCTAACCTCCTATATGTAAAGCCCATGCACCGCGGCTTAACCTCCCTAGATGTGACGGACCCATGGCACTGCGGCTAACTCCCTAGAATTTAAAGCCCCATTGGCACTGTGGCTAACCTCCCTAGATGTAAAGCCTGGCACTGTGGCTAACCTCCCTAGATGTGTGACGGAAAAGAAAAATGACGAGAGATTTCAACGCAAGAGTGAGCGGATGGTGGATAAAGAACCTCGACTAACATCCAAACAAGTTCAAGCTGCCTGCAGTCCATGGGTATCAAACAGTGTCAACCCGTACTATCCGTCGATGTCTGAATGAAAAGGGACTAGTATGTAGGATACCCAGGAAGACCGTCCACTTCATACCCCGAGACATAAAAAGCAGCTGGAGTGGCCCAAACTTACCTAGAAAGCCAAAAAATTTCGGAATGAATGTTCTCTTGTCCAGATGGAGACAAAAGTAGAGCTTTTTGGAAAAAGGCATCAACATAGAGTTTACAGGAAAAAATAAAGAGGCATCCAAAGAAAAGAACAGGGGGTGTGCCCTACAGTCAAACATGGCGGAGGGTTCCCTGATGTTTTGGGGTTGCTTTGCTGCCTCTGGAACTGGACTGCTTGACCGTGTCATGGCATTATGGAAGTCTGAAGACTACCAACACATTTTTGCAGCGATAATGCTAGGGCCCTGTGTGAGAGAAGCAGGGTCCTCCTCAAGAGGTCATGGGTCCTTCCAGCAGGACAATGACCCAAAACACAATTTATTCTTCAAAAAGCACTATAAAAATGGTTTGAGAGAAAGCAACTGGAGACTTCTAAAGTGGCAGCAATGAGTCCCAGACCTAATCCCAAAGAACACTGTGAGAGATCTCACAATGGCAGCTTGGAGAAGGAGCCCTTCACATCTCAGTGACCTGGATCATTTGCCGAAAGACGAATGGTCTAAAATTCCAGCAAGCATTTGTAAGAAACCCATTGATGGTTTACTCGGAAGCGGTTGTTCGCAGGTAATTTTGGCAAAGGTTGTGCTACCAATATTAGGCTGAGGTGGCCAATACTTTTGTCCGGCCCATTTTTGAAGTTTTGGGTGAAATAATCAATGATTATGATTTTTGTTTCATTCTCTTTTTGTGTTTTTTCATTGCAAGCAAAATAAATGAATATATTAAATACCAAAGAATTTGTGATTGTGCAATCATTTTCAGGAAGAAACTGAGTATTATCTGACAGAATTGCAGGGGTGCCAATACTTTTGGCCACCACTGTAACAGTGCGTACCTGTGTGCAGCGTTATATGACTGGTGTTTTAGGAGAATGCGTTGGCCAGCGCCTACTTCTAAAACGCTCTGTGCCGGCTCCCATTGGAGAAAGCCATTTTTGAAAGCAAGCCATAAGAAGTCCCGTTTGCAGTTTGCAAAAAGCAATGTAGGGTACACCAGCAAGCATGTAGAAGAAGGGGCTCTGGTCCAAAATGTAACCTTTTCCCTAAATACTAAACACTATAGGCAACATGTATGAACTTCTGGCCTCAATTCTGGCCTCAAAAAGCTGTAGTAGACCAGTTCTATAGATGTATGAACAGGTGTACTCCAAACTTTGGTACAATAAGTACCTCGGTACCGTGCCAAAGTTTTCGGGCATTTTGGGGGCGTGTCACACCAAAGTAGTAGAAGTAGACACATTTATGATTCTTTGATGCCAAAACTTTGGCTTAGAACAGCCAGACCAGGGTAAAGGTGGTGCCTGAGCCACACCTGTCATATTGGAACTAGCCTGCGCCTGTATGTATGACCTGCAGAAGAACAGCCAGACCAGGGTAAAGGTGGTGCCTGAGCCAGACTTGTGGTATTGGCTCTACACTGCGATGTATGACCTGCAGAAGAACAGCCAGACCAGGGTAAAGGTGGTGCCTGAGCCAGACTTGTGGTATTGGCTCTACACTGCCCTGTATGTATGACCTGCAGAAGAACAGCCAGACCAGGGTAAAGGTGGTGCCTGAGCCAGACTTGTGGTATTGGCACCACACTGCACCTGTATGTATGACCTGCAGAAGAACAGCCAGACCAGGGTAAAGGTGGTGCCTGAGCCAGACTTGTCGTATTGGCACCAGACTGCACCTGTATGTATGACCTGCAGAAGAACAGCCAGACCAGGGTAAAGGTGGTGCCTGAGCCAGACTTGTGGTATTCACTCTACACTGCCCTGTATGTATGACCTGCAGAAGAACAGCCAGACCAGGGTAAAGGTGGTGCCTGAGCCAGACTTGTGGTATTGGCTCTACACTGCCCTGTATGTATGACCTGCAGAAGAACAGGTTCATACATTCTGGCGCATTCTATACTACCTTAAAGCGATTTAGAACTGCTCTATCAGTGCCAGAATTTATATATGGAAACCTCTAAAGAAGCATTTATGCGATCTACAATATATGAAAAAAACTTTGAGATTCTTAGTTCACATGTTTTGATCAAAAAAATGCTTAAGCCACCCCCGGCTCCAACGGGATCTCAAGGCGGGTGGTCCTACTCTATTTTTTAACTCTCACTAGAGTCAAATTCAGACTTCTCATTGAGTCAACACACCTCCATAATCCAGAGAGAAAAACCATTTTTTGATCAAAACATGTGAACTAAGAATCTCAGTTTTTTTCAAGAATTCATATATATCACCCTATGTGTGGAAGGATACAAACACTGCACGTCACTCTGAACACACCATCCCCAACGTGAAGCATGGTGGTGGTGGCAACTTCATACTGGGGGGAGGCTTTGCTTCAGCAGGGATTGGGGAGCTGGTCAGAATTGATGGGAAGATGGATGGAGATAAATACAGGGCAAACCTGGAGGAAAACCTGTTAGACGCTGCAGAAGACTTAAGACTGGGGCATAGGTTCACCTTCCAGCAGGACAATGACCCTAAACATACAGCCTAAGCTACAGTGGAGGGGTTTACATCAAAGCATATTCATGTGTTAAAATGGTTCAGACAAAGTCCCGACCTAAATCCCACAGAGAATCTGTGGCAGGACTTGAAATTTGCCAACCAATCTGACTGAGCTAGAGCTGTTTTACAAAGAAGAATGGGCAACAATTCCAGCCTCTAGTGCAAAATTGGTAAAGACATCCCCCCAACAGACTGCAACTAAAGGGTGTCCTACAAAAGATTGACTTGGGGTTTACTACGTCTGCACACTACACTTTTCAGTTTTATAATTTGCAGAAATTTAGAAAACCATATATCATTTTCTTAACACTTTACAAATACTTGCTGCTTTGTGTTGCTCTATTACAAAAAATCTAAATAAAAGACATTTGTTTGTGGTTGTAACCTCGAATATTGAGGCTCAAGGGGTATGAATACTTTTGCAACCCACTGTACAGACTGACAGACTTGATTATATGCTGCTATATATAACACAACATCAGCAGCACTCTATAAACGCCAGAAAAAGTTAAAGGGGATGTAGGAATTTTTAAAAAAAATGTATTTCTGCTACTTTAGGCTACGTGAAAATTTGTGGTTCTTAGGCCGTGTTCACACGGCTTATTTTGCCGCGGATTGGCGCCATACTCCGCGCCGGATTTGCGCTGCAGTACGGCGCCAATCCGTCGGAGTAATTACGGTAATCCACTGCTCTCATAGAAAACAGTGGATTCCGTCGCTTCTCCCCGCTCGGCGAATCGGGCGGGGAGAAAGTGACATGCACATTATCCAGGCGCAATACGCGCCGTGGATAATGGAAGTCTATGGGGCCGGCGGGCCGCGCCCCCGCACCCGCCTCTTATTCAAGCCGGATTGCGAGTGCAATCCGGCGTGAATAAGCCGTGTGAACGGGGCCTTAGTGTACATTTTTTATCAAAACCGTGATTGTGTATCCATCGCAACAAGGTGATCTCAGTTCAGATGGGGACCTACTCGAACATTTTACCTCACGTGGGGCAACATGTATGAACCGGTGTCTTTTCAGCTCGATATCTAGTGCAGCCCTGTTTGCTATAGTTTAAATTAGCCCACACGCCAATATCAGGTGCATTACAGAACGCCACTTTGTAGTATGCCTGATTTCGGGGGGCGTGCGGGAGACGGGACGCACTACAACCTTGTGAAGCTATAGGTTTTTAGCTTCAGTACAACAAATCCAGGCGCATTACTGCTGGAACGGGTAAACCACTTTCAAAGTGGTTTACCTGAGCCAGAATTGACATTTATGCACTAGAATGTGCCTGATTTATGACCCGAAGTAGTCCAGGTTCATAAATCGGGCGAATTCTACACTTTTAATATGCACATAAAAAATGGTGTCTAAACGCCATTAATCATATATGTCGCCCTTGAGGTTCAGACCTCCATATTTTCAGGGAGAGAAGAGCCCAGCTACATTCTGCTACGATTAAAAACAGTCTGTGTGGATGGCCGGAGTTACAGAGTGGAAACTGCTTGTGAGTCAGTCAAACTGCGTGGTGAGAAAACCCCTTTAATGACAGACTCGCGGCAGTTGCAGGCAGTAATACAATACTGTGCTGCTCTTTAGTAAACTACTATTCACCCATCAAGTACCTAGATAGTGCCAAACAAATTGCAGGGGTAAAAAAGTACAAGGTTATTTCACATAGAATGGGCAATGCATAGACCAATGATGGATGTGCCAATTGACAAGGAGACATTTAAAGAGGTTGTCTCACTACATTGATTCAACTTACCTCAGTCCTGTTTTCTTGGTTTCATTTTGAATTCTACTAGACTGCAGTAGAAGCCAGGTCTGTAGCTATAGCAATCAGCGCTGATAGCCTATCAGGAGAGAACAAACAGGTCTGTAGCTATAGCGACCTGAGGAGCTGATGTAGCCCATACAAGAGGGGATATCTAGGAATAGGTAAGACACTGCTAATGGATATACATTACAAAGTGACTTGTTTTTGCAAGATCTTTAAAATAAAAAGCAATCCTTGTAGGGAGACAACCCCTTTAAGTTGCAAAACCTGATTATATTTAATAAAAAAAACATATCGGATAACCACTTAAAGAGGCTGCTAGTGCACTATTAAAATTAAAAAAAAAAAAAAAAAAAAAACTTTACGCGCCTTCCTTTTACCTCTGTTCCAGCGCTGCCGCCATCTCCTTCCTTCTATTTACTTCTGGCTGCTGTGGTCAGCTTGATGGCTGCAGTAGTCACCTGCAATTGCCCCTAGTCACTGTGCGAAAATGAATGACTCCTAGCAGTGACGTCCACATTGGCATGTGACTGCTGCAGCCAATCGGTGGTCCTGACCACCGGAGTGGGCATTAGTAGAAGAGTAGACAGCGGATGGTGGCATAACTGATCCAAAGTGAAAGGGGTGAGTATATTTTTTTCCTTTATTCGTGCACTAGCAGCTTCTTTATATTTAAAGGGGTTTTGCCACAATGTAATGTTGACGTGGGATCCTGGGACGTGGGTATTTAATCACTTTTCTAAATATATGTGATTACAAAAAGTGAAGGCTGTGAGAGCTACAGCATTGCTTAGTCCCCCTTTTTTACCTGAAAGTTTACATTAGACAGGACCAGAGGAGCTGATCTGGCAGGGCTTGCCTGTTTGCATTTCTTATCTGATGACAGGGAACATGATTGAGCGTTCAAGGGGCTGGGGAGAAAGTGCAGTGTATGAGCCTGTGTCTGCTGTATAGAGAATCCACTGTTGTAATGTTATTTGAGTAAACTTTTGAGACGCTCCCTGCTTCCTCCTCTCTGCCTCCCACTCCCCCTCATGACTCAGCATGATTTGTTTATATTCTCCCTTGAGCTGATAAGGAGGTAAGGAACTCACTTCCTGGCAAAACCCCTTTAAGAGAAATATTCCAGACAACCCCTTTAAGTATGTCAGTAAGTTTCAGACTTTCATTTCACAGTCTTTTTTTCTTTTGTTACACAGGATCCTGTAACTCAATCTACCATCCAAAAACCCATTGAGAAGAGTAAAAAAGATGTGGATGTTCCACCAAAATCAAAGAAAGAAGAGAAGATTGAAAAGAAACCCAGCTTGTTTGATGATGAGGACGATCTTTTTGCAATTACAAAAGAGAGGTATCGTTTCTATTTCCATCTGACTGAAAAAAAAAATTACGGCAGCCGATGTAATTGCGGGCGATATCCGTCCCCGCAATTACGCCGGCAATAAGCCCTGTGAACTTCGCCTAATTCTTATGAGTGATTCGCTTCTGAGTAATTCTGGAGATTGTTTCAGAGACCTATTACTTTTACTGTGACCTAAAAATAGTGGCATAGGAACAAATGTGTGATACAATAGGAAAATTCTGCAGCAATTCTTTATTACTGTACGTTTGTACAGGCGGTCAAGTGGGAGACTTAAGATTTCTCAAGGCCTTACTGTAGAACTTAATTTGCCCTGACCACTACCTGTAGAATTACAAGTCACCGCCACATTGTGGTTGGCTGCATTGCTGGAATTGGTACAATCACTATTTTCTTACATAAGATCTATGGACAGAGATTGTAATCATTTCCATGTCCTGTATTTGGGGCAATTCTGTAAAATGTGGTGCATTTACTGATTGAAAAATTGCTGCAGTTCAGTGGGGCTTACAACAGGCATTGGGGGACTGTGCTCCGGGCTCCATAGATTTTCAGATGTGGTGGATCCCATTGGATTTGGTGAGGTTGACTGAGGGTGTTCATGAACGATAAGAAAGAGCCTTGTTGGAAACTGTTTTAGACAAACAAATCATTATCTCAAGTACAGTAATCAATGGACTGTAGAATGATAGCACTAGATTCACTTTCCTATGGCACAATTAATTCCCTCAGTAATTAAGGGATATAATTTCAGAGAAAGCTTCAGCCCGCAGTCCCCACCACCCTCCCCTACCCTTGCAACCTGCTCTTCTGCCTTAACTTGCTTCACCACAGTCACTCATAACAAGCTCTCCTCTCTACTGTCCAAATCCAACCTCACTACCTGTAGTCTTGATCCACTGCCATCCCACCTCATCCCAGACCTCAGTGCTTCTATCATCCCAGCCCTCACCCATCTCTTCAACCTATCGATAACCTCTGGCATCTTCCCTTCCGCCTTTAAACACGCTACTATCACTCCAATCTTAAAAAAAAACAACCCTTGACCCCTCTTCTCTGTCCAACTATCGCCCCATCTCACTGCTCCCTTTTGCTTCCAAACTCCTCGAGCAGCACGTCTATCTTCAGCTGTCCTCCTACCTCTCCACAATCTCTCTTCTTGACCCGCTATAATCTGGTTTTCGACCCACCACTCTACCGAAACTGCCCTAACCAAAGTCACTAATGACCTAGTAACTGCTAAAGCCTCATGCCACTACTCTGTGCTCCTCCTCTTAGACCTGTCCTCTGCCTTTGACACTGTCGACCATTCCCTCCTGCTACAAATCCTCTCCTCCCTCGGCATCACGGACTTGGCTCTTTCCTGGATCTCCTCGTACCTCACTGATGGGACTTTCAGGGTCTCTCATTCTCGCTCCACCTCCTCCCCCCGGCCACTCTCTGTTGGTGTCCCCCAAGGGTCAGTCCTGGGCCCACTACTCTTCTCTATCTACACTCTCGGCCTGGGTCAGCTCATAGCCTCACATGGCTTTCATTACCACCTGTATGCAGACGACACCCAACTCTACATCTCCGGCCCAGATGTCACTTCTCTACTCTCCCGGATCCCTGATTGTCTGTCCTCCATTTCCTCCTTCTCATCACGTCTCCTAAAACTAAACGTGGAGAAAACAGAACTCATCATCTTTCCACCGTCCAACTCTACCCCTGCCCCTGATCTCTCTATTACAGTCAACGGCTCTACACTTTCACCGGTCCCACAAGTCCGCTGTCTTGGGGTAATCCTAGACTCCGCTCTATCTTTCAAACCGCACATCCAAACCCTCGCCTCTGCCTGCCGCCTCCACCTGAAAAACATCTCTCGCATCCACTCATTCCTCAACTATGACACCAACAAAAATGCTGGTCCATGCCCTTGTCATCTCCCGCCTAGACTACTGCAACATCCTTCTCTGTGGCCTCCCAGCTAGCACCCTCGCTCCCCTCCAATCCATCCTTAACTCTGTGCCCGTCTTATCCACCTCTCTCTCGCTACTCCTCTGCCTCTCCCCTCTGCCAATCCCTTCACTGGCTTCCCATTGCCCAGCGAATTCATTTCAAGCTACTAACCATGACATACAAGGCTCTCCATGACCTCTCTCCTCCATACATCTCTGCCCAAATTTCCAGGTATCTCCCCTCACGCAATCTCCACTCCTCACAGGACCTTCTCCTCTGCTCCCCCCTTATCAGCTCCTCACACAACCGTCTCCAAGACTTCTCTCGTGCTTCCCCCACACTCTGGAACTCACTGCCCCAACACATCAGACTCTCCCCCACTCTCACCAACTTCAAAAGTAACCTGAAAACCCATTTCTTCAGGCTTGCCTACAACCTTCACTAAACTTGTCACAACTTCCCCCTCATACATGTCTGCCCCCCACCTCCTGTCTCTTTCCCCCTCCTTGTAGATTGTAAGCCCTCGCGGGTAGGGTCCTCTCTCCCTCTGTCGTGCCAATTGTCATTGTTCATTTATCTTTGTACTCGTTTGACTTATGTAATGTATGTAACCCCTCGAATGTACAGCGCCCTGGAATCAATGGCGCTTTAAAATAAATAATAATAATAATAATTTTCTATGAGGAAAGCAGATGCTAGCTTATGGTGTTCCCTCTTTACCCAAATGTATCCTCTTCATACAGTGATTATGGGGTTGTGCAAATAGGTTACTGCATTTTTATATAAAGTTATAATTCTTTATTTATAGTCAGAATAAAACTCAGCGTGTTTCCCTGTTGTTTGAGGATGATGTCGGAGGTGAAGAGCCCTTGTTTTCATCTGGAGGAACCAGATCTTTGGTAAGTTGTAATAGGTGATAAAAATAGCACCCTTTTTCCACCAATAAAAAAACTGCCATAGTGACTGCCTGTATTCAAGACCATGAATATGGGTGCACCGGCAAGTAAATAGGCCTGGATGATTGCAGAATGGCTGTTCGGCTATAAATGTTGGAACTGAGGGCGCAGGAGTAGATAACGTGAGATTGCACGTTTTCTGTAAGTTATTTGGTTTCTGACAACTTCCACAAAGTAAATTTGAGCTCATTTAATTACAATTATTTTTTTTTTTTTTTCTATGGTTTATAAAGATTTCTGATATGCCCATATATTGATGTAGTGCATTTTTCTTTTGCATGATCGGGGGGCACAGAAGACAGGGGGTATAGGCTGCTACCATTAGTAGGCGACACTAAGCGAAAAAATTGAAAGCACCTCCCAGCATCTTATATTCCAGCTGCAGACACTGGGCTTATCAGTTTTGACTTAGGGTACAGTACAGACCAAAAGTTTGGACACCCCTTCTCATTCTAACAGTTTTTTGTATTTTCATGACTATAAAAATTGTAGATTCACACTGAAGGCATCAAAACTATGAATTAACACGTGGAATTATATACTTAACAAAAAAATGTGAAACAAGTGAAAATCTGTCTTATATTCTAGGTTCTTCCAAGTAGCCACCTTTTGCTTTGGTTACTGCTTTGCACACTCTTAGCATTCTCTGGATGAGCTTCAAGAAGTAGTCACCTAAAATGGTCTTCACTTCACAGGTGTGCCATGTCAGGTTTAATAAGTGGGATTTCTTGCCTTATAAATGGGTTTGGGACCATCAGTTGTGGTGTTCAGAAGTCAGATGGATACACAGCTGATAGTCCTACTGAATGGACTGTTAGAATTTGTATTATGGCAAGAAAAAAGCAGCTAAGTAAAGAAAAACGACTGTCCATCATTACTTTAAAAAATGAAGGTCAGTCAGTCCGAAAAATTGGGGAAACTTTGAAAGTGTCTCCAAGTGCAGTGGCAAAAACCATCAAGCACTACAAAGAAACTGGCTCACATAAGGACCGCCCCAGGAAAGGAAGACCAAGAGTCACCTCTGCTGCGGAGGATACGTTCCAAGTCACCAGCCTCAGAAATCGCAGGTTACCAGCAGCTCAGATTAGAGACCAGGTCAATGCCGCACAGAGTTCTAGCAGCAGACATCTCTACAACATCTGTTAAGAGGAGACTGTGTGCAGCAGCCTTCATGGTAAAATAGCTGCTAGGAAACCACTGCTAAGGACAGGCAACAAGCAGAAGAGACTTGTTTGGGCTAAAGAACACAAGGAATGGACATTAGACCAGTGGAAATCTGTGCTTTGGTCTGATGAGTCCAAATTTAAGATCTTTGGTTCCAACCACCGTGTCTTTGTGCGACGCAAAAAAGGTGAAAGAAAGGACTCTACATGCCTGGTTCCCACCGTGAAGCATGGAGGAGGAGGTGTGATGGTGTGGGGGTGCTTTGCTGGTGACACTATTGGGGATTTATTCAAAATTGAAGGAATACTGAACCAGCATGGTTACCACAGCATCTTGCAGCGGCTGCTAATCCATCCGGTTGGCGTTTAGTTGAACCATCATTTATTTTTTCAATAGGACAATGACCCCAAACACACCTCCAGACTATGTAAGGGCTATTTGGGAGAAGGAGAGTGATGGGGTGCTACGCCAGATGACCTGGCCTCCACAGTCACCAGACCTGAACCCAATCCAGATGGTTTGGGGTGAGCTGGACCGCAGCGTGAAGGCAAAAGGGCCAACAAGTGCTAAGCATCTCTGGAAACTCCTTCAAGACTGTTGGAGACCATTTCAGGTGACTTGCTCTTGAAGCTCATCAAGAGAATGCCAAGAGTGTGCAAAGCAGTAATCACAGCAAAAGGTGGCTACTTTGAAGAACCTAGAATATAAGACAGATTTTCAGTTGTTTCACACTTTATTACGTATATAATTCCACATGTGTTAATTCATAGTTTTGATGCCTTCAGTGTGAATCTACAATTGTTATAGTCATGAAAATACAGAAAATTAGGAATGAGAAGGTGTGTCCAAAATTTTGGTCTGTACTGTATGTGCAGACAGCGTCTTGGATACGTTTTTGCAATGCGTAAAACGTATTGTGACAAACGCCTCTAAAAACTTATCGCAAAGTGTGGTACGTATTTGGATGCATTTTCTGGGTTATCTCTATAGTTTTTTTACCTTTTCAATGCGTAAAACGGATCAAGAATTGACGTCAATTCTTTGACCGCATCCGTTTAACACAATGCAAAACGTATGTAAAACATGTATCTTCTGAACGAGTATACGTATTTTACATTAACAAGTGTGATTACATTGATTTTAAATACGTATTAGGGTCCGTTTTTAGGTACGTCAAATGTACCCAAAAATGTATTTAAAGGGGTTTTACCACGATGTAATGTTGACGTGGGATCCTCCAAAATGGGTATTTAATCACTTTTCTAAATATATGTGATTACAAAAAGTGAAGCCTCTGAGAGCTACAGCATTGCTCAGTCCCCCTTCGTTTCCTGACAGTTTACGTTAGACCCAACAAGGACACTGATAGGAGCTGATCTGCACTTCTTATCTGATGACAGGGAACATGAAGGAGCTTGCAAGGGGCTGGGGAGAAAAGCGCAGTGTATGAGGCTGTCTGCTGTATAGAGCAAACTTTGCAGACACACTCTGCTTCCTGGCTCTGCTTACCCCCCTCCCTCTCCCCTGTGACTCAGCATGCTTTGTTTATCTTCTCTCCTGAGCAGATAAGAGGTAAGGAACTCACTTCGTGGCAAAACCCCTTTAGGTGAACATACCCTTAGGTCTCGTTCACACGGCTTATTTGGGCGCTTATTGGAGCCGTACTGCGCGCCGTATTTGCGCTGCAGTACGGCTCCAATCTGTCCCAGTAACTACAGTCTCTTCTCCCCGCTCGGCGAATCCGCCGCAGGGGGAGAAAGTGACATGTGAATTATTTACGGCGCGTACGCGCTGTAGATAATGACAGTCTGTGGAGCCGGCGAGCTGCCGGCCCCCCGCCCCGCCCCCGCTGCACGGCTGCCGGCGTAATTGCGGGGCGAAATCCGTCCCTGCAATTACGCCGTCAATAAGCCGTGTGAACGAGGCCTTAGTGTCTGTCAGAGGCAGACATGACCTGCTGTATTTTTTATTTTAGTTTTATTACTTTCCTGTTCTTGCTGATGCTGAAGGAGATCTTTCTCCTCATCAGTCTGGGGGGAGAAGAGGGCGTTGTCGTAGTCGCCACTTTAGACATAATCTCTCTGAGGGTGCCAGGTACACAGCCAGACCCTGGCTTGCGTTTTATTCCCGCTGGTCACCCATGTTGTTTTCCTGCAATAGCAAAAGGGAGTTATTACGGTATATAACTGCTTAGATGCAGGATACTGAAAAGGTGAACCACGTGCGACCAAAGATGGCAGACAGGAGTATATCACCACACCGTGCAGTGAGTTTTCTTCTTCTGCCTGCACCAGCTTGGTGATTTTTTTTTTGCATGGTGTTGGTAAACCCCACCTTCTTTTCTCTCCTGGCCTCTGTGGTGGCAGCAGCCTGATATAAACCTACTCCCTAGTTTGTGGCCTGCTTATGCCCGAACTTTAGCAGGCCTGTCCTGCACATGTGTTTTTTGTAGCAATATTTGTAGGCTCCAGCTTGTTGGGAAGAAAAGAAAATGGCTTTGTTCTATTTTCTTCCTGGTGCCTGCCTCTTCCCCACCTCCTCACCTGGGATTGTAAGTTGGATTTCGTGCTAGTCTGTGCCGCTGTTCTGGGCTTGCCGGACGTGCTCCGCTGTGTTCTCTTCCAATATCTCCATTTCTGGTTTCCAGGGACTGCCTAGTCTTCCTGGAGTCGTTCACTCTTTGGTTTTTCCCATCATATTTTGTTGTCTCCTGACAACTTCTGGTTGCATTCTGGTCTCGAGTCCACCAGTCTTGTCGTCCTTATGTCTATACTGGGCAGACTCCTTATCACCTTCACTCTCCTTCCTCCTATGTATGATGGAAGGAGCTGGGAACTACTCTCTACATTATACATTGGGGTCTTACGCCTCTCCTTTTCTCCAGGATGGTTTTATCTTTGTTCCAGATAGTATCCTTTACCCCAGGCATCCTCAAGCTGTTGGGAAACTACAACTCCCATCATGCATTTTTATAATCTATAACAGTGGGCATGATGGGAGTTGTAGTTCCCCAACAGCTGGAGGGCCGCAGTTTGAGGATGCCTGCTTTACCCCATGCATTGTAAGCGGTTCTTTCCTTTCCTCTCTTGGGTGTGTCTTCCACCCTTCTCTGTGGTAGCTCCTAGGCCACTGTGCCATTGGAGCCTCCGCGCTGCAGGTGTGTTGGGCAGCTCACTTGTCTTCTCATTGCCGCCTTTTGTTACACCGGGTGCGCATTCGCCTCCTGTTATATTCCACTTGCTTGCAGGGCTCTGCAGGCACATGCCTTAGTTACCACTCCACCTAGGTCTTCTTGTTCCCTCCCCTAGGGACTGCTTTAGGACATCCCATTAGCTTCTGTGTTCCCCAATGATACAAGTGAGAAAATAGGATTTTTGTTACATCCCTATAAAATCCATTTCTCGCTCTGTTCATTAGGGGACACAGCTCCCACCCAGTTAATCCTTTCGGTGCTTCAGCATCTGGTGGTCCTCACTGCGTGGGTTCCACTTATCAGTTCTCACCCATCTGCATTGCTTGGTTAGGACGTTAGGTTTTCTCCTAGTCACTCCTTCTGCTTTTGGACAAACCTGATTAGTTCTGTCTGCTGCTGGGATATAGGATGCTAAGTGTTGCCTAAAAAATGGTAGCAGCCTATATCCACTGTCTTCTGTGTACTGAACAGAGCGAGAGATGGATTTTACAGGTATGGTTTTTTCTTTTCTATATAAATATACTGGTGATCTCACAGAGGTTGACCACACGCTGTAGTCCACACAATTTGCAGTTGCAGCACATAAAACGCACAACTACCAGGGATGTGGAGGCTTACATGTTGGAGTGGGTTCATACTACATTACTGGCTCAGTTTGAGGTATCCGACTGGGAAACCCTAAAAAGGTACCTCAGCAGAAAGCACAACGCAGCCGGCTACAGGGTTATAGAGCAGTCTTACAGAAAATGCATATGCGGTTGGAAAATAAAGTAAACGTAGCCCACGCAGGACTACCTCTACTCTATGATCCTCCATGGGGCAGCAGCAGTTGCACCATTGTATCCGCTGGGGTACCATTTTCACAGTACCCTAATCGGATACTTTAAACGGAGCCAATAACGTGTGAACCCCCACTTACTTGAGGTTTCCACCTCGTCCTTTCCATTTGTTAGAATACAATTTTCTCTTAATACAGTTTAGAGTAGTAAAATTTGTATTTCCCACCCCTCCCTCGACTTTTCCTAATTCTCACTTTCTTAGTGTAGAAAGAATTATAGGTTTTACTATTGAGCACCCCTACCCCCAGTAGTCGCAGCAAGTTCTTGTGTCTTGCAATGCACCTTTTTCTGGTAGCTGCTTATGTGCTTCCTGCATTTGGCTCTTTGGTCACAAGCCCATACAGAAAGCTTTACACACAGTGGTTGAGCTTCCAGCTCCATGATTCGGGCATAGGATGGGAGCACCCTACTGCTAAATAAATAAAGGGCAGAGTAAAACCCAGCCCTAGGGACAGTTTTTAGTCACCATGGCTGGGTTTTGTCCAGACCTGATATACAGTAACATCATTTTTTTTTTTTTTCTGCCCATTTGAATCACTTATAAATTAGCCTTTTTTCTAACAGATTACTCCATGTGCTAGTGGGTATTGGCAAGTAGAGACCTCCAATCTGAAAAGTATGTACAGTATTAAAAGATGCTGTTTTCTGTAGCCTCAGTGTACCGTGAATTAAAATATGCAGATACTTTATATTCAAAGTGTTTTTATGACAGGAACAACCACAGTCCTCTGTTCCTGTAAAAGAAGAAGAAAAAGAAGAAGTCGATGATAAAGATAAAAAAGCTGAACTCAAAGTCATAGACCAAGCTGTGGAGGAAAAATTGCCTTCACTACCACAAAATAATAAGGTAGGTTTGAAACAAATGGATATCAACAGTATTCTGTAAAAGTGAGGATTAAAGGGGTTGTCTCACTGCAAAGATTAACTTTCAACGTGTAGGGAACAGTAAATGAAGATATTTTCCAAATAGATTGCTTTGCTTATTTTTATTTTTTTTTGTTGAGGAGATGCAAGTAATGTTATCAGCTCTGAGTGCACTCAGGTTTCCTTAGGATACCAACCTGCTCTACCCTGCTCTCCCCCGCTGTTTGTCTTATCTGATTGCAGGAATGACATCATCACACAGGTCGGTACACAGAACTGCCAGCAGCTTGAGTGTTATTTGATCTAACAAACAAAGGAGACCAATTACTTTTGTTTACTTTAGCTCTGAAGCATCTCATGTCACAGTAATAAGCAGACCTTTGAATAGGGAGCTAATAAGCTAATCCCTGCCATAGAACCACCCCCAGCCTGACCAAGAAGAGACAGGATGCATGAATGAAAGCTGCTTTTGGCTCTGTGAAACAGCGTGATGAGACAACCCCTTTAAGTAGGTGAAATAATGGTTGGTGTCAGTCATACCCAAGGGCTGCAACCTGAGGAAATGTGTTAGCGGTCACCATTCCATTGTTTCTTCAGAAGGCAAGTGATGTTGGAGGTCTCTGTCAGCTGCTTATTTCCTCCTATTCAATGAGATAATGGAAGTTTAGCAGCGATGGATATTGCAGCCATGTCGGCGTGCACCGGCACCACTTTCCTGTTTTGGGGTTTTTTTTATTCAGAAAATCAGGACTCATTAATGTCAGCCAAATCTTACTTATCTTTTAGGCTTCTATTCTGTAGACGGGCAAATCACAGTCAAATGTGCACTGCTGTCCCATTCAAAGTCTATAGGATTGATGAAGATAGCCAAGCCCTGTACCTGGTTATTGCCATCAGTCCCATAGACTTTGAATGAAGCTGTAGTGTGCTCCATTCAAAACCTTCCTCAGTGCAGTTGTACAGTGGGCTTAGGGCCCCCATTTAATTGATCAGTGGGGGTTCCAGTGTGAAACCCCCAGCGATCAGACGTTTATTTGGATATTATTATTTATTTTATAGCGCCATTGATTCCAGGGCGCCGTACATTCATGGGTTACATACATAAGTCAAACAATTACAATAGTGACAATCTGTGACTAACAACAGGTACAAAGGGAAAGAAACCCTGCCCACGAAGGCTTACAATCTACAAGGAAGAAGGAAAGGGACAGAAGGTGGTGGGGGGGAGGGGGCAGACATGTTTGTGGAGGGTGTTGTGACAGCGGAGTTATTCTAGGTCGTAGGCTGTCCTGAAGAGATGCTTTTGAAGCTTGTGAGAGAGGGGGAGAGTCTGATGTGTTGGGGCAGTGAGTTCCAGAGTATGGGGGAAGCACGAGAGAAATCTTGGAGATGGTTGTGTGAGGAGCTGACGAGGAGAGCAGAGAAGGTCCTGTGAGGAGCGGAGATTGTGTGAGGGGAGATACCTGGAGATTCAGGCAGAGATGTGTGGATAGAGGATACATGTCTTTGGTAGGAAAACCCCTAATATCTGTGCAGTTACTATAAGAAACACAGTTGTGTTAGCCTCCTATCTATGGCACTGAGGTTCGCGGATCACATAGATTTCAGCCACTTCTTCATGGATATCAGTCCCAGTGAACTTAACTCCTTAATGACCGCACACCGTCTTTTGACGTCGGCTGGTGCAGGTCGTTCATCTGCAGCGACGTCTTTTGCCGTCACTGCAGACATCGGAGATTGCAGCGCTGGGAACAGGGCTATACTACACAGCCCTGATCCCAGCACAGTTCCTGCAAGCGCCAGGGAGTGGGGGGAAACCTCCGCTCCCCGGTGCTTTAACCCTTTGATTGCCTCAGTTCGTCACCACAGCGCAATCAAATGGTTTCCTTGCTCTGTTGGGTAACTGGGACAAAACAGCTGCACAGTCAGCCCTGGGGACCTAGAGCAGCCCCAGGGCTGTCTTTGTAATAAGCCAGCGATTAGGGCAGACTATGAGCTGCCCTGATCACTGCCTGTGACAAACTGACACAGATTATAATGTATTGGCATATATGAATATGCTAATATATTACTAAGTGATTAAAAATAAAAAAAAAGGTAACAGTTCTCTCCATGGGATTTTAACAAAACATAGAAAGTGTAAAAAAATTAAAAATAAAGAAACTATTTAATAAAAAAATTGTGATACATACAAGAAAAATTACACATATTGGATATGAGTAAAATGTAAATAATTGGCAGCAGAATTATAGTTTAAAGGGGTTGTACACTTAAAATGGGACCAGAAACATGAGCCTCTCCTATATGTTAAGACGATAACAAAAGAGCCATCTCCCCAAAATCAGTGGTATGGTGTTCTAGTGCACGGATTTCATTCTAAGTGTGACGGAGAATATCCAACGTTAAGAGAGAGAGATCAATTCAGCACAGGAATCCAAAATACAATTTCCAATAAAATTAAAAAATATATGAAAATAACTAGACCGCACTGCGTGGTAGCAAAAATAAGGCAGAGACGCACCTTTACACATGCTCGTAGTTGTAGTTCATTGTGACTAAGAGCACATAGGTGTGCTCAAAACGCGTAAGCATGCATCTCTGCCCTATTTTGGCCACCACACAGTGCTGTCTAGTTATTGTCATATGTTTATATGGGCATATTGGATTAAAGTTTTTGAATTTTATTGGAGATTGTATTTTGGATTCCAGTGCTGCATTGCTCTCTCTTTAATGTTGAGCCGAGAACCCAGGAGCTGGAGCTTTAGGGAAGTCTTTCATTTTTCTTATTTGGCCCTATTTTAAATATGCATTTTTTTTTTTTAAAGTGGACAACCATTTTAACTGGATTCGGAGCTCTGACCGCTTAGAAGATAAATTTAAATTTAGTCGGCACACAATTTGGGATAAAAAAGTATTGCTAGGTACCATGTCAGCTTTTTAGGATCACTACAATGGTGTGTTTGAGTTTTCATTCACTGCTTAATTTAAGCATTTGTCTTCATGTTGTTTTCACACCATCAGGTAACACCTGTTCCCCTTGAGGAATCGGATGGTGAGGATCTGTTTGCATCACCACAACCTGCCAAGCAAGCGAGCAGTGTGAAAAGTAAGAATGTCCTGAGTCTATTTGGTGATGAAGAAGATGATCTGGATGATCAGTTCACAACTAATGCTATACAGAGAAGTCCTGGGAAGGTAAGCATGGCTACATTATTGTATGCCAGGCATCCTCAAACTGCGGCCCTCCAGCTGTTTGGAAACAACTCCCATCATGCATTTATAGAATCTATAACAGTGGATATGATGGGAGTTGTAGTTTCCCAGCAGCTGGAGGGCCGCAGTTTGAGGATGCCTGTTGTATGTGAATATCATTCCTATTGAAAATCTACTCTTTGGTCCGTTCTGGTAGTGTCATACAGACATGTCACAACCCTTCGTCTTACTCTAGAGTTGCACTGTTGGCTAGGGCTTAAACACAGGAATATACAAACTGTTTAAGTTATAATGATACTACTATGTGTAAGGTGAACAATGCAGAAAACCACCTGAATAGACTAGTAATGTAGAAACATACAGCGCATCCACCATTTGCCTCAACTGTTTTAGGACTCTGTGGAAAAAAGCACTCAGGGAAAGAGCACAGGAGTGTTTCAAGATGAGGAGCTTCTTTTCAGTAAAGAGCTGCAGAAGGATAATGACCCAGATGTCGATCTGTTTGCCAGCACCAACAAAACACCAGTAAGTGCAATTATTGTTATAATCTTGTGAGTTAAGGTGCCCTTACACATTAGATCTAAGTTGGCCAAAGCCTCCAATTTCGTCAGGTCCGGCAAGCTGTATGTGTATGGGGGTGACTGTCTCCCCCTCAATGGCAGATGTCTTGTCAAAAAAGGAACAGTCAATTTTCATTTCAACATGCCTGATCTTTTGTTCCTACAAGAGACAAGCTGCTGTCAGGGGGCTTATTCTAAAGCACTGTGAAAACCCAGTGCTTTAGAATAAGCCCTTGCACAGGTGTCCCACGCTGCCGTAAAGGTGGTGCCCAGTTGCTCTATAAAACTCATTTTTAAAACCTCTGATCCTTGCCTCGTAAGCATTTGATTGTCAAGGTTAAAGGGGTTTTCGCACCATGCAGTTTCACAGAGTCACAGGCAGCTACACACTTCCTGGTCAGGGTGAGGGTGATTCCATAACCGTGATTAGCATTTTTAGCTCCTATGTAACTAGCTGAGCATTACAGTAACGTTAGTGCAGGAGATTTTATCTGTAAAAAAACAAAGCTCCAAGGAGTGAAAACAGTAGCTGATCAAAGGTAAATAACCTAATCTTGTTATAGATAAAGACTCTGCTCTGTCCAACCATGGGGACGTCACTCTCTGCTCTCTGTCTAATCAGGAAGGGAGATATGGACGGTTACCTTGTGTGCATTTAGAGCAGATAAAAATGTCTCCTCTCCTGACAAGGGTACTATCAAAAGAGCAATGTATTTAGTAAACGTCTTCAATTGCCTGTCCCAACATGTTGAAAGCCAATCATTGTAGTGAGAGAACACCTTTCATTAAACAATATTTAAAGGGGTTTGGGTTTTCCGGTTCCGGCACCGCCATGCTGGGAGCTTGAAGCGGGAGCTCCTGGATTTTTAGGCAAACCCGACAACCATACCCGGCAAGTTAGCCCGTCTGCAGCCCGTACCGAGTGCGGAATACCTAGAGACCCTCCAGAGGTGCCCGGGTCAGCCGCGTGACATCACAGGATCCGGGACGGCGAAAAAACTACAAAGCCCGCGATCCCCGCTCGCGCAGGCGCACTGCTCGAGCGCAGCCACAGCCAGACAGGAAGCATAGGAGCGTCGCACCGCGCTGCCCGCGAGTGAGACAGCTCCGCGGCCTCTTACAAGCGCTCGGCCACTACAGGGCACCGGAGCAGAAAGCCAGCCGCGCCTCTCCAGCAATAGGATCCCCTGGCAGGGACGGACCAGAGGCCGGTGGCCTTTCAAGGTACAAAAAGGGCACATCAGGTCTAGGCTCCTCTCAGCCCCTGACAGACTGAGGCAAATCTCTGACACCTCTCCCTCTGCCTATAACCAGGGGCCATAACCACCCAGAGAGTACACACAGTTGTGGTGGCCATCTAACACGTCCGGGACTTTATATCAGGGGACAGCTAACTGCGGGTTGCGCAGAGACACTGCTATATAACCCTTCACCCCAACGGCAAGGCTCAAACTAAGCTACCCCTTCATCTCACCTGGCCACCGGGCCCTTTAAGCCCCAACGCCACCCACAAGCTCTGGACGGCTCTAGAACCCAGCAGCTTATGGAAAAGTTTGTCTGCAAAATGGGGCGTAATAAAAGTGTTAAACAAGTGGGGAAGGATAACAAAGACCAGCTCCCAGCCTCCCCTGAGCCTCCCTGTCTGGTGCCACAGCAAGCCCCAAAGGTCAACTGTGCCTCATCCCCAGAATGGCATATAGCCACAAATAACCCAGCCACCACTTCAGCTCTGTCCACTGACCAGAACCCCATCCAAGACATGACCCATCCTCCGATAGACCCCTCAAGCTCTCAATTTGCACTGATAGTGATGGAGGTAGCGAAACAGATCTCTGAAGACCTTCAAGCCTCTTTGACCACTTCTGTAGCACGCATGGTAGCCCAAGTGAAAGCAGACGTCAAAATCCACACCGAACGCCTCGATGACCTCACCAGCGACATGGACCAAGTCCGCACCGACCTGTCTGACTTGGCCCAGGAAAACAGGCGATTAAAAGAGAAGCTGGAAGACCTGAAAACAGGTCGAGAAGAAACAATTTGCGAGTTCTAGGGATCTCGGAGGCAATCCCGGCTACTGAGCTGATAAAGCTATGTGAGAGAGATCTTCCAGAAGCGCTAGGCCTGAGGGGCCCTTGTAAAGTCGAGAGAGCGCATCGGATCGGACCTGACCTGAGAAGTGGTGCCAAACCACCATCACGACCTGACAATCCTACACAACCATCTGATCGTCCGCGCCAGATCATTGCGAAATTTCTGGACTTTACAGACAAAGCAGCAATTCTACGAGCCGTCCGAAGACTCACATCCGACCTTATTTTCAACATTCTACTCCCCTGATGAAGCGCAAAGTTTCATTGACAGAGACAGCAGGAGACGCTCCAGATCATCCTCTCCTTCCATTTCTTGCCACTGCCCCCCAAATCGTTTCCGCCCCAAATTTTTTACCATAAGCGACAACCCGAGCACTCCCAGGGGAAGACCCGGGCCCCTTTCCCCAAATCTTCTTGCCCCGCGAGCCCAAGGAACAGGGGAAACGTCAGGCCCCCAAAAGGGCCCCCGAATGGGGACACTGACCTATCTTTTGTCGCCCTCACTTGGGGTCTGCCCACTCGAACTCTTGCTGCTTTAGCACACTTGGGACCCTTCCCTCCCCCCCCGATTATTTCTTTTCCCGTTACACTCGCTTTGTATCCTTTCAAAATTTTGATGGGGACTGAACAAAAGGGAGCCAGCCATCGACCCAAAACCCCGGGGGCCACCGCCCAGATGACCCCCAATGATCCAGGACGCCACTTCAGTCCCCTTTATTTCTGTTTTTGCAAACCCTGCGCCCCGGGTTTTTGGCAAAAAAAAATTTTAAAGCCCTTTGAAACATTTACTGAGGAGGATTGTTGTGGTTTAAATTTTTGTTTCTCCCCTTTGGAGTGGCCGGGCTTGATTTACCCGGGGGGGTTTTTTCCTTTGACGTATTTTTGGGTGTTTTTTTTTTTTTTTGGTTTCACTCTATTTTTTTTTTGCCCCCCTCCCAAACTACAGTGGGCCCCCCCTAAATTAAAAATTTCCCCCCCCCTTAACCCTGGAATCCAATGGAAAGATAGTTTCCTGGCCCCACCAAAGGGGCCCCCTACCCCCTCCCCCAATAAAACGTTTGATGGTTTTTTGGAAAAAATTTAAACTTTTTAAAAAATAGATATACTTTTGTTTTCCCAGGAGCCAAATTTAACCCCGTCCCAAGGGGCCCCTTTAAACCCCGAATGAAAGGTTTTTGGGGGGTGGGGGCCCAAAGTGTTGGGGTTTCTCCCAAAGTTTGGGAAAAACAAAAGGCAGGGTAATTAAAATTTATAGGAAAACATGCCCAAAGGGGGGCCCAAAATTTTAACCCGGGCCCCAAGGGATAGTAAAGGGGAAAGAGGGGGAGTAACTTTACATTACCCCTTGGGCAGAGGAATTTTGGTAAAATCTATAAATCTATGGCCCAAAATTCCCAGAGGGTTCAAACCTTCTAAAAGGGAAATCTGGGAACCCCATTTTTCGGGGAGGGGGAACAACCCCCCCTTAAAACAAAAAATAAAAATTTTGGGTTGGTTCTTCCAACTCCCCATGAAACCCTCAGGAGGTTTGGGGGGGGGAAAATAAAACCCCGGGGGACCTAAACCAAAAACCCCCCCATAAACCCCACCTAGCCAAGTTTTTCTCGGGAACCCAGAGGTTTTGTGTTTGTTTGGCGTAATTTAAAACCCCTGGGGGGTCGTGGTACTCCTTTTTTCCCCCCTAAAAACCCCTGGTCAGGATCGATTACTTTTTTTATCTAAAAGGGGGCTTATGTCACAGTGCGAGAGGTAAGATAGGGGGACTTACTCATTTTCCCGAGCTTTCCCCCCGTCTCACTCCTGTTGGGGGCCCGCTTCCTAGGGGCCAGGGGATTTTATCTAGCGATTTTCCCCCTTTCCCTAGTAAAAGATGAGTTTCAATTGCCCCTTACAGGGGGGTTTGGAAAATTCCCCTTTTCCCCACAAATGCATTACACCAAAAAAAACTCCTCAGCTTTACTGGGATACAGCCAAAGGGGTTCTCAGGGGAAGGTTGACGGGGTCGTTTTTGGCTTAAAAAGGGCAAATTTTAAAGACAAAATAAACCGCTTCTGCAACGCTCTGCGTGGGGGCCTATGTTTGCTTTTTAGGCTCCCCCCCCCCGGGAAAAACAAAACTATTTGGGAAAATTTCCCCAAGCGAGGTA
>JAODAL010010499.1:0-104832 GCA_025379985.1 Phyllomedusa bahiana | reverse complement strand
GGTGTTTACCAATTAACATGAACTGAATGAAGCTAATAAGAGAGTCTCAGGAGATTAGATATAAAATTACAGCCAGACATGTGAAAGGTAAAACTCTATAAGATCATCTCTGTTACTACAGCTGCACATATTATTAATAAGTTTAAAGGAGTTGTCTCATTATGAGCTTTCAGCCTGTCAGTGAGCCTGGTAAGTTGAATGGGGGGGCGTGCCTTGCTGTTTTTCCTGCTCCCTCTCCCCCCTCCCATCGCACACAGGCAGTCGAAACTTCTATAAGGGGGGGGGGGGGGTTTGCTCCCAGAGTTCCCCCCTGTTTGCCTGCTAGGTCTGTTGCGGGAGGGGGTGATCTAGAGTGTAGGAGGAATGGAAGTGGTGTGCTAATAACAGGCAGGGGGATGCAATGTTCCATATCCCTGCTTGCTTAAAAGTCCCCACATTCCGCAACAACAAGGGAAGGGTTATATACTCAGGTTTTCACAAATCAGGGAGCATAAAGTATTCAATGCCTGATCTTATAGCATTAGTAAGTACAGTTCCAAAGACACATCATGATTATATAACAGACGGGGTCCATGCTGTCACATCTATTGTTTTGTAGCGGAGGAAGAGGACACAAGGGTTAACCAGGAAGCAGGGACACGTTCCCAAGTCCTCCCCCCCCCCTCCTGCATACAAACATTCTGTGCGGGGGGCTCTTGCTCCGCCCCTGTTTTCAAAGACTGAGGAGTCATAAAGACCGACCCCAGTAAATGGGGATAAACAGGTCGGCTCATAAGATTTGAGGAGCTGATGCCTCCTGCTAACAGGGCTAGCTAAAAATCAGTAGGACATTTGAAAGGGAACAATTTTGCAAAGCTGCTTGTTTTTTAAAAGATCTTTTAATTAAAACCCAATCATTGGAGCGAGACAACCCCTTTAAGGTCTATGTAGCTGTAGCCAACCTCACTGTTCATGACCAAGAGCAAAATTGATGACAAATTTAAAAACAATAATACAATAGAATCAAGAATTTAGAACCCCTTCCACAGAGATAAGACCTGAACTTCAAGGTTAAAGTACATTAATGTCCGATTACACCATCATTCGCTGCCTTTGCCAAAGTGGATTTAATGGAAAATGACTGATGAGGAAACCAATGTTGAAAGAAAATCATAAAAAAACGAGACTGGAATTTGTTAAAATGCATATTGACAAGCCACAAAGTCTCTGGGAAAATGTATTTTGGACAAATGAGACAAAACTGGAGCTTTATGGCAAGTCACATCACCTCTATGTTCGTAAATGCTAAAAATAAAGCATTCAAAGAAAATAACATGGGTGTCTTGAATTTTTGACAATGAAATCTCAAGACTATTATGGCAATCTAGAGTGTAATGTGCTGCCCAGTGTCAAAGCTGGGTCTCACTCATAGGTCATTGCTTATGGGTCTTCCAACAGGATAAAACACACAGCTAAAACATCAAAGATGTCTAAGAGCAAAGAATTGAACTATTCTTAAGTGACCTTCTATGAGCCCTGATCTAAATCCTATTGAACATTTGTGGAAGGAGTTGAAACATGAAGTCTGGAGAAGGCACCCATCACAACTGAAACAGCTGGAGCAGTTTGCTCATGAGAAATGTGGTGTAGAGTTATAGAAATCATTTGTTTGCAGTGATTGCCTCAAAAGGTAGTGTAATAACATGTTATGTTAAGAGTATCATCACTTTTGTCCAGGCCAGTAGTTTGTTTTTAAAGAATTTCTGTTAAACCACAATTCAAAGCATTGTCCGATTTTCATTAGTAGAGATCCAGTACATTTAAATGTTTTATTACTTTTGGCAGTTTCAAGTTATTTCAGTGACCATTTTGGGTTTTTCTTTCTTTAATGGAAGGTCACCAACAATTTTGTTCATGTGTTCAACTGCTCTATTCAAGGTTTAATTAATTGGTAATAATTTTGTTCCCACCATGTCTATATTATAGAATACACAGCTAACCATACCTCTAGTGCATGGGTCCTGACGGCAGCCCCCTAGAATTCAGTTCTCTGGATCTCTGTTCAGTTTTGGATGGTGATATGGGATTTTCTCTTTTTATTGGAGTGGTTGTGTCAGGTCTGTAATGCTACCCTATAAGCAGAGAATGAAAGAAAGGGAGAGATGTATGCTTGGGGGTATATAGTTTTCTGTGACTGACAATTATTTCTGCATATGAACTTATATAAAAATGCTGTTAATCACAGTAATAGCAGGAAACTCTGACTTGCCCTAAAAATCCTGTCCCATGTAAACAGCTTGTTATCTAAACTACTATACTAATGTTAATGAAATCATAGAAAACCATTCATCCCAAAACTCAGGATCTCTCCCTTTATTCTATGTTGTTCCCAGATTGGCTAGCATAGGATAGCTTACAGTTTTGCTCTAGCCATAGTTATTTTACTAATTATTTGCTTTAAAATCAGGATTACACATAATAAATATGTAGCTACGACATATTTTATTTTAAAAATAAAATGTGTTGCTTCGTAGACTAAGTATAATTAATACCTATGTTGGACTGAGTTGCCTGGGACCCAGTACGGGAATAATTCTTGGGGCCCACTATATGAATTCATTTTTAGGGCCTACCAGTGAAATTTAAATTAATACCTGGGGCACAATAACAGAGTTGATTCTTGGAGTCCACCCTTCAGCTACTGTTGGTGAATGCACATGACTCTTGCACTTTGTTACTTTTTTCTGCCTTTCTTCTTGAAAAGCAGTTCCATGACAAACATGCCCCTCTTTGATATGTTTAAAGCCTTCCTGTAACTTCATTTACATGTATTTAAAGAGGTGTTAGGGACAGATTAATGCTCGCTCGTCCATCAGGGTATGAGCAAAAACAGAAGAGAAGACTCATACTTACCGCTCGGAAGCTGCTGGTCCGTTCAGCCAGGAAGTAAGCAGTGAACATCCATCATTGATGTGACAACTCCAACAAATCACAAGCCACAACATCACCTGCACATGACCTCTCTGGCCTGTACTTGGCTGGAACTGTCATGTGAACGCTGAATGTTCACTGATATAGACCGGAACACCTGTCAGCCGGTAGTGAACGAGAGTGTCCGGGAGGTAGGTATGAGTCGTCTCTTCTTTTTGTACTCCTACCCCAATGGATGAACTTGCATTGAGCTGTCACGAATCACCATTTTAACCGATAGTTATTTTCATGATCCATTTTGATTATATTTTGTTGATATTTAGGACTGATGAGCCCATTAACCCTATAATGCAATTGGACTTCGAGATGGAGAACTTTACAAGTCAGTCAGTTCAAAGGCGTATAATGTGGCATCTAGAATATCAAGCTCAAAAGCCCCCATCTGATATGGAGAAAGCAGTGACAGAACTGACGGTGATCCAGAAGGATATTCGAGCTATTGTTCCTCTGGCAATGGTAAGACTTTTTTGTCTTCTTTTAATTTTTCAACATTAAATAGGGTCAGGGTGGGGAAAAAGAAAAAAAAGGCATACTTACCTCCATGTATCTTGTCACAACTGCTCTGTAATGGAGCTTTCACACAGCGCAGTTTTGGTGCAGTTTTAATTGTGCTCCAATTAAACTGCCTTTATTTCCAGCAAGCTTCTTTCAGTTGTCTAAATTGTTCAGAAAGGTCAAGTAAATAATCAATTACTGTGAATTATAAACACACTAACTGATTACTCACTTTTCAAACAGCTTAGATAAGTGAAAAAAACTTGCTAGTAATAATACAGTTTAATTGGAGCGCAGTTAAAACTGCACCAAAACTGCGCTGTGTGAAAGCAGCCTAACAGAGCAGTTAGGACAGGATACATGGATGTAAGTATGCCTTTTTTCCTTTTTTCCCACCCTGACCTTATTTAATGTTCCCGTTCCTCTTAACTTCTTGTGCTATGTGCCGCCCATCAGCAGAGGCTAGCACTCCATAGAGAGTGAATAGAATGCAAGCATCTGCGGTTGAACTTCACATGGCACATAAAGTGAAGTGGATCCCAGAGCACTACAGAACTGCAGATCTCGGGAACCAGGGGAATTTTTCTATTTTCCCCTTCCTGTTTCCCTTTAACATTGATTTTAGAAAAAAGTGGAACACCCCATTAATACTTATGTATAATTATGGAGATGTTTCTTAGCCAGCTGTTTTTACATGTACATACTTCTACTGTTGTATTATATAACTAATTCCTGGATTTTCAGATTTTTTATATTTTTTACTTTCAGGACACTGAGATAATTAACACAGCTATTCTAACAGGCCGGACAGTGGCTATCCCAGTAAAGGTTCTGGCCATTGAAGTGTCTGGGTTCATAACAGATATTACTTCTTCTACAGAATGTAAATCCAGGAATGAGGACATTATAAAGGTAATATTGATAGATGTATTCTTGTCAACCTTTTTGTGCACTTTTTTTATATTGTATGCATTTTTATGGGGGCGGTGGTTTCAAGCTTTTTTATGTGTATTTCTTATACTTCATTTTTTAAAGTTTTTCAAAAATATTCACCACTTGTGTCAAAAAAACATGCATAATTGGTACGATTTTTGCAATGCCAACTGACTTCTCCACTGCAAAATTATACATAGAAAATATATATTTACACACCAAGAAGTCATTTGGATTTTACACAAAACATGTTGCTTAAAACGTGCACTATGTGCTAACTAAAGTGTTTTCCTGTAAAACAAAATTAACACTTTAGGTGCATTTTATGCATCAAACTATGCATCAGAAATTGCTGTGCAAGCCCATCTTTACAGGAGGGTACATAATCCCTTTTCTATGCAGTTATTCTTCTCATTCTTGTCCACGTATATCTATCTTCTTCAAGTAGCATTTTGCTGCTTCTGTTATGGACCAATTTAACTACTAGGCCTCATAGCAGCTGCTGGAGATTACCCAAGTAGTTACCGGCTGTAGTAAAACAGTTTTGCCCTTCTGTGGATCAACGTTGCAGGATAACAGGTTGAACTATATGGGCTCATGTCTATAACATGATTAATGTTATGTATAGACATAGGAATACAACAAAGATCTCAGTTTGTTATTGATATTTGAGAAGAAAATGGAGTGACTAAAGAAAACCATGCAATTATAGATGTAACATGTACTCTCTATGAGCGTTTTTCCTGGTAAAAATCCAATCCATTACAGAGGTACTGAACTATTGTAACCTGAACTTTTCTTTAGTGGGAGAAAGGCATATGACACTTGTAAAACTTTCTAGTTTTTCTCAGAGAGGGAAATATTGAGGTTATGAGCAAAATTATAGAGACACCATGAATTTACCACACTCCTTCAGTAACACAATACCACAGAGGAATCACAACCATATTCGGGGGCTTTCGATAGTATTTACCATGGCAGAAAGGCAATGTAGAAGATCGATCTTTTTTTTGCTTTATTGAAATGATAAAAATGACATTCATTGTGAGCACCAACTTTATCTTATTTAGCAGAAAAAAGGGATGTGGTATTCAAGTTGCATTTTATACTACTAACTGAATTGCAATCTTTTAACACTTTTTTTAATAGACGTTCTGACTGTCATACATCAATAGGACATGTCATAGCCCTTAAAAGAATCCACATAACAAGCTGGGTTAGTATCCAAATATTTTTTCCATATTTAATGCACAACTAACCAGTTCAAGTGAAAAAGTAATAAAATATAATTGCTGTTAGTAGTAAGACTGCTATTTGCTATCATAGTTTCTTGTGAGTTCACATTTTCCAAAATAATTCCACAGAGGATAGCAGGAGATAGCGTCTGAAAGGTGGCAGGAAGCACACCTGTGACATTTCGAGAGCGTGCCCTCTTTCTCAAGCAGTGATCACACCATCCTTAAATAAGTAGATGCTGAATTAGCCACTTAACCCATTAACGTATAGAAAGTACATTCTCATTAAAATCACAATCAGTAAAGTCTCACGTCACTACTCTATCCTTCTCCTCTTAGCCTTATCATCTGCCTTTGACACTGTTGACCATTCCCTCCTGCTACAAATCCTCTCATCCCTCGGCATCACTGACTTGGCCCTTTAATGAATCTCCTCGTAACTCACTGATCGGACTTTCAGCGTCTCTCATTCTCGCTCCACCTCCTCCCCCTGGCCTCTCTCTGTTGGTGTCCCCGAGGGGTCAGTCCTGGATCCCCTACTCTTCTCTGTCTACACTCTTGATCTGGTCTATAGCATCACATGGCTTTCAATACCACCTGTTTTCCTGACAACACCCAACTTTACATCTCCGGCACAGACATTAACTCTCCATTGTCCCGGATCCCAGAATGTCACTCGTCCATATCCTCCTTCTCCTCTTGTCTCCTAAAACTTAACATAGAGAAAACTGAATTCATCATCTTTCCACCATCCCACTCCATCCCACCACCTGATCTCTCTATCACAGTCAACGGCTCTACACTCTCACACAAGTCCTTGGGATGATCCTTGACTCCAATTTCTCCTTCAAACCACACATCCAAGCCCTTACCTCTGCCTGCCGCCTCCACCTGAAAAATATTTCACAAATCCGCTCACTCCTTAACCCTGATACTACAAAAATGCTAGTCCATTCCCCTGTCATCTCCTGCCTAGACTACTGCAACATCCTTCTCTGGGACCTCCCATCTAGCACTCTTGCTCCCTTTCAATCCATCCTCAACTCTGCTGCTTGTCTTATCAACCTCTCTCCTCGCTACTCTTCTGCCTCTCCCCACTGCCAATCCCTTCACTGGCTACCCGCAGTAGTTTCCATTCCTTGATACAATTTTCTGCTACCACTGATGAAGGTGTCATCCACTACCTGGACATGAAGGTGCATCTAATTAACAATTGTTTACATACAGGGTTATATTCCAAACCGATTGACCGGAAACAACATCTTACATAGACATAGCCAGCATGCCACACAGATTTTTATGGGCATAACTAGTGGTCAGTTTATCAGAGCCCGAAGAATCTGCTATTATGTCGAGACCTATGCAAAACATATGAAGGAGATTATATCTAAGTTTGTGGCTCAGGGTTATGACCAAAAATGCTTGGAAAATGTTGGTTTGGAAATTATGGAAAAGGAGAGAGATCAGTTGCTAAAACTTTGGAAGAAGGAGGTCCCTGAAGGTTTCATTTTTACCAACACTGTTGACACACAAAGTTGCTTAATTAAGAACACTATTAAAAAACACTGGGATATATTATCTAGTGTCCCAGAATGTGGATACCTGTTTAAGAACCACCCCGGTTCATATATCGCAAAGGTAAAACTTTGCTCTAATATTGGACCTGCGAAAAGAATCAAACAAACTTTTTTGTCCACTGAACAGTCAGGGACCTTTTCCTGCTTAAACTGTTTGATTGTTAAGGGAACAGAAATATTACATCCTTCTAAAGGTATAATAATACCTATAGCAGGCTACCATACATTTGATAACAAAGAAGTTGTTTATTTTTTTAAATTCCCTTGCAGTAAGGGTGCTTTCACACAGCGCAGTTTTGGTGCAGTTTTAACCACACTCCAATTAAACTGTCTTTATTACCAGTAAGCTTGGCAACAACAGCTCTAAACTGTTTGGAAAGTGAGGAATCAATTAGTGTGTTTGGAATCCACAAGACTTCAAACACAGTGATTGATTACTCACTTGAAACACCTTTCTGAACAATTTAGACAACTGAAAGAAGCTTGCTGGTAAAAAAAGGCAGTTTAATTGGAGCGCAGTTAAAACTGCACCAAAACTGCATTGTGTGAAAGCCCCCTAAGGGTTGTGTTGAACAAACCACAAGAAGTGTTAAGCTTAATGAACATCGTTTGGCCATTCATACGTATAAAAATAAAAGGGAAAGTAGTTTTTTTCTTTCAATACCTGGTGTCATAATAGCACCAAAAAAATATGGTGAGAATTCAGGGGCACGTCATTTTTACAAAGCATGACATGGAGTGTGTGATTTCTGGTGGTACATACTTGAGCATGTTGAAACCAGAGGAAGTGAATCTATGGACAGAATGTCTGTTATAAAAAGAATCCATGCGGATACACAGACTAGATACCCTCTCCTTTATGGAGTTAAATGAACAAATTAGCCTCTCTGTGTTTCTCTAAGTTAAACCAGTCTGTAACACTGGGGTATATTATCTAGTGACCCGAAATTTGGATACCGGTTCATATACCGTAAAGGTAAAACTATTGCCAACAGTGTTATTTCCTCTAATATTGGGCCTGAGAAAAGAATCAAACAAACTTTTTTGTCTACTAAACGTTCAGGGACCTTTTGCTGCTTAATCAAATTAAAACCTCTTTTGGTTTTCAATTTAAGCTATTTGTTTAGTTGTGATTTTAATGGAATATATATACATTATATTGATTTTTACTTGCTATACATTAAGGGGTTTAAGGGGAAATTCAGATTTACAATTTAAGGATGGTGTGAACAGCCACATGCATGCTTGAGAAAGGAAGGTCCGGACCCGGCGCAGCTGAGAGAGGTGCCGCATGACTGCGCACGCAGGTTCATGCGGGTCATGGTGCACGTGAGCGGCGGGAGGGGGCGGAGCTGCCAGAAGTGACGTGCCGCTGCGCGGGAGCAGAGACCTCGGTTGCGCGGCGGACGGCAAAAGTGTCCCACCCACCCGCCCTGTTGTGTGGTTGTTGTTTTTGGCAATGTGGCAGTGGAATTTTGTTTTGTTATCAAGGGTCACGGTGGCAGGTGGCGTTAGGGGTCCTTGGGATTTGGGGAACAAATTTGGTTTTGTGAGGGAATAAAAGGGGGTTGTTCCCTCGTTTTTTTTAAAATTCATTTGTTCTGTGAAGGGGGCCCCGGGCAGGGTAAATCCTTGGGAGTCGGTAATTTGGGGGACCCTTTTCAATGGCGTTGGTGCCCCGAGCCATTGGTGCGGCGGGGGGTTTAATTTGGGGGTAATAATTTTGGGGTTTGTCAACCTATACTCCAGGACCCCTCCCCCAATTGGTTGGTAGTCCTTTTACTGGTTGGTCGTTATTGCAGGGGTGTCAGACTTTTTATGTAATGTTTTGGAAATGGATTAAGCAAAATAAAATGTGCTAGTTTGGGTATGTATAATTATAAAAAATTTTTATATATATATATAATAAAATATTATATATATATTATAAATATTAATATTTATATTTAAAAATTTTTTTTTTTTTTTTTTTATTTTTTTTTTTTTTTGTTCTATTTTTTAATAAAAAAATGGCTGTGGGCCCAAAAGTTGATCCAACCCGGTGGTCCTTCTTTTTTTTAAAAGGGGAAAGTGGGGGGTAGGCTTGGCTAAGGGGGGCCGGGTTTGGGGGTTGGGGGGGGGGGTAAGCAGTATGTTGGGGTGGGGAATGGGTAAAGAGGATTTGGAGCTCTAACTGCCAGTCAGACGCTACCTCCCTCTATCCTCTGTGGAATTATTTTGGAAAATGTGAACTCACAAGAAACTAGTAGCAAATGCATCAACTAACACAATTATTTTTTTTTTTTTTTCCCTTTGAACTGGTTATTGTGCTTTAAATATGGAAAACAACCGGTTTTAAACCCCAGCCTAGTTCATTGTATGGGAAAGGGATTTTGGGCGGGGCTCCTCTGCTTTGCTACCATTGCTTCAAAAAATCCCAAATAAATCATACTTGGTTGTTTTGGGAACCCTTTTAAAAGCAATGCTGGAAATTTTCCCTTCTGTACACTAAACATGGACATACATATACAAAATTTTGGGACTCACACAGTGACATTTGATGCAGGTGCATATGCCAAGGCTAGGAATCAAATAAAGGAAAGATGTATGAATCTTTTATTTAATTTTCACTCCTTGTTTTAATAATAAAATATTTAAAGGGGTTGTCTCTCTACATTGATTCATCTTACCTCAGTCCTGTTTTCTTGTTTTCGTTTTAAAATCAGTGGGTGTTTCGGGTTTTACTGGCGCAGAAAAAAAGCCAGGTCTGTCTATAGCTATAGAACCAGTTTGGCCCCTTCATGAAAAATTTGGGGTTGAGTATAGTGACCAAAGGAACGATGAAGCAAAAAAAAAGGGGGGATATCTAGGAATAGGTAACACGTTAATGGGAAAATATTTCAAAAAAAAAATTGTTTTTGAAGATTTTAAAAATAAAAAGCAATCCTTGTAGTGAGACAATCCCTTAACCTTATTCTTTTACATAAGAAATTAATCTCTAGTTAGGAATCAGCTACTATTCCCCACTGATAAGGATTCCAGTGATGAAGCAATGACTAACAGTTTAAAGGGAAAAAAAAGGGAAGTTTCCAGAACCAGTGCTTTGAAAAGTTTTTTTTGGTATACTCTCCATTTATTTGGTGTGACAAAGCTTAAAAAAATGCTAACAAGTGCTTTTTTCCAATGCTATTACATTTTGTTTTTATTTATTTATTTGGTTAATTAAACTTTAACCCTTTTAAAGAGATTGTTGGGGAAAAAAAAAAAAATTGGGACCCCCCTAAAAAAAACAAAGTTTACCGTCCCTGCATGCTACTCTGGAGCTCCATGGGGATATGCTCATCTTCACTTGTAAGTTCTTGTCTCAACACGCAGAAGAGGCCATACAATGCAGCATGCACCTCTTCTGTATCGAAATCAGAACCTGTAAGTGAAGAGGAGCAGATTGCCAGGGATCTACGGAGCGGCAGCAGTGAGAGACAATTAGGTATGTATAACCTTTTCTTATTTTTTTAGCCCCATTTCTGATTATTTTTTTTGTTGCCAGACAACTGCTTAAGTCTTTCTATCAACACATTTTAGGCTTCTTTTTTTTTATTGTGGACCTACATTGCATTCTTTTGTTGCTTTTTGCTGTCCAGACCACACTAAGTACATTTTCAAGCTTTCCTTCCAATTATGCTCTGAAGACTGTTCGCACATCACTCCTGGGCTAAGGGCACACTTAAAATTAGACCTCAAATTTTCTTTTCTGCAGGCCTAATCACACTGTCAAGTCTTTCTAATCTCTAGTTTGCTGACCTACATAGATTTTTTTCCTGGTAGGTTGGCTAGATAAGAATTTCCATGACTGTCATTGATCACTGCTCTTAAACTGTGTCAAATACCCACCAATTTTTTTTTACATAGCCTTTAATGGATAATAGAAAAACATTAATATGATTATGCGAACTATGTATAAAACATATCACTTAGGTTATATACACATCTATCAATGACCTTATGCTGCATGTATACATTGGAATAGCCTTGAAAAGGTATTCAAACATATTCTTCGGCATAGACATGGGCTGCAATAGACCAAACTAATTTTGATCACACTTGGTCTGCTTTATGCCTTTATAGGTTTTATTTGTGAAATTGGAATAGTTTATAAACATGGGGTTGTTTATAGTAAAAACATTTGTGAAAATAATTCTGAGTCTATTAGTTCTGCCTGCAGATAAATAAGATCAGGGTCATCTGGGCTTCTTGAAAGGGGTTTTTCCAAAATTTTAATTTTAGGCTTTTCCTAAGGGGTTTCCCTTATGTCAGCTGAAGAGGCTGCTGAGTACTGGTGGCACCCTCTACTATGTCTGTTCATTCTATAAGCATTTGTACTCAGTACTGCAGATTAATCCTAGTTGCTTAAAGGGGTTTCCCATCTGGTTCTTTCTGAGTTTCGGCACGGCCCACAGAAAACAGGTAGATGGCCGGGCTTTTGCCATTCTCCTGATACCTTTGTTTAGGATTTCCAAATTCAGCAAGAAAAACTCAGTCTAAGCTGGCCAGAATTGGAAAAACAGATGGAAAACTGTCTAATAGGACAAGGGATCATGGAGAGTGTGGGGCCTTTCCTATTGACGTAAAGGGGTGAATTTTAGGGAAACAAAATTAAAAATTTCAGAAAAAACCCCTTTTAAGCTATGCTATTGATATATATATATATATATATTTTATAAATATAAATATAATATCACTCACCGGCCCTTTATTAGGTCACCTGTCCAATGCTCGTTAACACTTAAAATTTTTAATCAGCCAATCACATGGCGGGAGCTCAGTGCATTTAGGGTAGACTGGCAAGACAATTTCCCGCGTTCAAACGAGCATCAGTAGGGGAAGAAAGGGGATTTGGTGCCTTTTAACTGGGTGGGTTTTTGGTGCCAGAAGGGCTGGTTGGTATTTCGAAAAGCTGATCTCCTGGGTTTTTCCCCAAACCCCTCTCTAGGGTTTTTCAGAGAATGGCCGAAAAAGAAAAAAAAATCCAGTGAGCGGGGGTCCTTTGGGGGGGAAATGCCTTGTTATGCAGAGGTCAAAAAGGGGAATGGGGGACTGGTTCGAGCTGATAGAAAGGGAACATGAATCAAAAAAAACCCCCCGTTACAACAAAAAAGGGAGGCAAAGAGCATCTCTTAATGCACAGTCGGTGAATTTGAAGAATGGGGGACGCAGCAAAGACCACACCCGGGTTCCATCCCTTTTGCTAAGAATGGAATTTAGGCTCCCAATTTTCCCCAAGCTCATCGAAAATTTGGACAGTAGAAGATTGGAAAAAAACGTTGCCTGGTCTGATAAGTCTCGATTTCTGCTGCGACATTCGGATGGTAGGGTCAGAATTTGGCGTCAACAACATGAAAGCATGGATCCATCCTGCCTTGTATCAACGGTTCAGGCTGGTGGTGGTGGTGTCATGGTGTGGGGAATATTTTCTTGGCACTCTTTGGGCCCTTGGTACCAATTGAGCATCGTTGCAACACCTTGTGGAATCTATGCCACGAGAATTGAGGCAGTTCTGAAGGCAAAAGGGGGTCCAACCCGTTACTAGCATGGTGTACCTAATAAAGTGGCCGGTGAGTGTATATACATACATATATATATACATACTGTGACACCTCACATGCCTTCGGCCGCCATCTTGGCTCAGCCCGGGGGTATTCAGCTCACAGGATCGCCGTCTTTTGTAAACGGATGGCACACCGACACAGGTCTTCCGTTTAAAACTGGCCTCAACCAGCTTTATTGAGGCACAGTATATAGAAGAAAAACATACATAAATCAAAACCTCAGCCGTCTGGCCACTAACTACACATGTGTAAAGAGTCCCTCTCTCACATGTGAACAGGACCTAACGTCCAGTCTCACCGAAACCTTTCTCACAGTCTCCCACTGGGTTCCGGCTTCTTCCAAGCCTCTGGGGGCCAGAGCCTCTGTCTCCAGCTCCAGTGCTGCTCCAGGTTCTGGCAGCAACCACGCCCCCTGATCTTCTGTCGTAGGAGGCCTTTAATAGGTGCTCCAGATGCACCCAATACCTGGGCTGGAAACCAGAAGACTGGAACGTGGGAACAACACCCACCCCATCTGCAGTTGTTCCGGGAAGGCCAGCCCTTAATGGCTGATCATTAGCCGTGCTAGGTATAAGGCTCAGCACCCTAATGCTGCTGACCGACAATACCTGGCTTCCCCCACCGAGACCAGGCTCTCGGTGGCACGTACGCCACCTAGTGGCAGAACCATCCGACCACCGAAGGTCGCACCGTAAACATATCCCTCCCTCTGATAAAGGCCGTAGGACTTCATCACCTGCATAACCCTTCCTCCGGGGTCAAAGCTCCTACTTTGGGGCAACATCTTCCCTATATCCTCAGGGGCAGAGACAACATTTTTCACATACAACTCAGCTGTGGGCTCATAGCACGCATTCATCCTAAAATCGGCGACTGACCGGTCATAGCCACTTTCTATAGATGGTACCACGCATATGTGCTCTGCCATCTTGAAGTCCTCCCCTTCAGTCCGCATGCTGACATTCATAGGGCTACTATTGACAACTACAATATCAGTGCTATCATACCTACTAACCTTCTTCCTCACACAAACGGCCTTAGCATTGCGCCCACTGGGCAGTGTCTTCCCTATTTTGGGTCTCACAAAAGACCCCTGTTTGGACCCAGCCACCACACTATCTTCATCAGAAGCTGTAATGAGAGCAGACTTCTCAGAGTTGCTATACACTATGGCTGCTTGGGGCGCACCTGAGCCCAAACCTGCTACCACTTTGTCAGCAGGACTATGATGAACCCAAAACCTCTCTTCAACACAAGTCCGCGGGCCCTCCCTGACCATCCCATGCTCCTTAGGGTCAGCTACAGTCCCTAATTTCTTGGGACCCTGGAGCTCCGCCTCTAGGTTACTAGCTGACATCTGGCCTTTCTTAGTGACCACCTTAGTGGTGATAACTTCCTTTGGACTAGGATCCACTGTGGCCCCCATAATACGCATGCTAGTAAGTGCTCGGGTTCCCACTGCCAAACATTACCTGGGCATTTCACATAGTGCCTGAGGACTCATTCCCCTGGGACAACCTCTCATTGGCTCTTTCTAGCAGAGGGATCCTCTGCAGCATACTGTGTACGCAGATGTTTCTTTCTCAATCTCCTGTAACAATCGCTAAGGGAAAAATCTCAGTTCCCTGCTGTTATATTCCTGGGCTACTGATGAAGAACCTCTTCCATATAGGATAACCCTTGATTGTTGACCCTCAGCTCTGTTATGGGGATTTCCTTACCATCTGAGGGTTCCAAACATATGATCTGCCCCTCACTATGCGTCTAAGCAACCCCTCTTTGCGGGCTGTAGCAGCTCACTTTTTGCATCCACTATAGAGATGGCACAGAATTTCTCAATAAATTCGGTTCTCACTGCTTCATCGCTGTCACTTCGCTGATGTTCACGAACAAAATTCGTTCGGTCACCGAATTTCTTCGGCACGAATCACGTTATAATAACAGCTATTTCCAGGCTGCCCAGAGCCTGCAGGGTGCTGCTAGAATGTGGTGCCAGGCTTAAATATGCCAGAGGGCGCTTGGTTTGGTATTCATACAATGTTGTGTTGTAGTCATGACCACAGCTACATGACTGCCGCCGCTCTTGAATCGACTCAATATACAATTCCCTGGGCACTTAAGTAGGGCAAAAAATGACAATAAAACTCAAGCAGCGAATGTAGACTGATAAAGTCATGCTAGCGAAAGCTGGAAAATAAAAAAGCTGAGTGCTCAGGTGGCAACTTTAGTGATTGAGTGTGGTAGGTGACGGCGGCAGCTGCCACAGCAGCATGTGGTTCATGCAGTGGTCACAATGACATTCCTGGAGGCGGCAAAAACAGTATTAGGACAAAGAGAATGGACAATGATACAGTGTTGGAGGTCCGGCTGGCGCAGTTTGAAAGATGCTGTCAGACAGATGGCCCCATACACCACACCCATGACATTATGGAGGCACGGCAAGCAGTTTTAGCCAACAGAGTGGCAATCAAGGATACCTGTGTGGAGGTCACGGCGGGTAGCTGGATGAGGTCTGACAGTGGCACAATGACATCTATGGAGGCGGCAAAACAGTATCTAGGCCCCAGGAGTGGCACAATGATTCTGTGTGGAGGTACGGCGGCAGCAGTATGAGGTCAGACTGTGGCACAATGACATTATGGAGGCGGAAAATCAGTATTAGGGCACAGAGTGGCACAATTCACACAGTGTGGTGGTCACGGCGGCAGCAGTATGTGGTCAGTGAGTGGCACAATGGGCATTCTTGGAGGTGGCAATAACAGTATTAGGCCACAGCAGTGGCACAATGATACAGTGTGGACGGTCACGGCCCGGCCAGCAGTATGAGGTCAAGACTGTAGGCACAATGACACATTACTGCGGGTGGGCTAAAATACAGGAGTAGGCCACAGTGTGGAGGGCACGGCAGCTGCAACACTGAAGTTTTTGGGCAGCAGCTTGAGGTCAGACAGTGGGCACAATGACACTGTGTGGAGGGCTAACGACAGGGTCACATGCAGCAAGTAATGAGGTCAGAGAGTGCACACATGACATTCTGAGGTGGCAAATTAGTATTAGACCACAGTGCGGCGACAATGACTGAGAGGTACGCTGGTGGAGGTCTCGGCTGCAGCGCATGTAGGTCAGGCCGTCAGTGGCACGAAGTGACAGAGAGTGGAGTGAATGTCAGGAGCAACAGCATGAGGTCTGAGCAGTGGCACATTGAAATTCTGCAGGTGGCAAAATAGTCTTAGGCCTCAGTGCGGAACAATGACTGAGAGCGGAGGGCATTCACGGCCGGCAGCAGCATGAGGTTGGCTGTTGGCCACACATGACAGTGAGTGGAGGTGATGGACAGGACGCAACTAGCATGAGGTCAGAAGAGTGGCACACAATGACATTCTGGCAGGTGGCAAAATAGTATTAAGGCCCCACAGAGCGGCCAATGATCTGAGAGGGCGGAGGGTCCACAGGCGGGCAGCAGCATTTTATGATACGGTCAGGCAGTGGTACAATGCAGAGACGTGGACGGTGATGACTGGAGCAACTGCCATGAGGATCAGACGCAGTGGCACAATGACATTCTGGAGGTGGCAAAACAGTACCACGCCGCAGAGTGGCACAATTGGACAACAGGTGTGGATGTCACCCGGCAAGAGAGCTACAGCAACAGACAGCAACAGCATGAGCACTAGAGTGGCACAATGACAGTAGTGTTGAGGTGGGTGGCTAGACAGTACCTGGTCAAAGACGGTGGTAGGCAGATGGAGAAACTATCAGCAGATGTGTGGCTTAGGCGTGTGGGGCATCAGAATAGTGGCCTTGAGGCAGGTAGTTTGAAACCCAGACTGAGCCTAAGGCATTGGTCGTGTGGAAATCCTGGCCGATTCACGCGGATTCATCGTGTAAAAGGTCAGTCGTTAAACATTTTCCCGTGGAACAAGCGGGTTCTCCTTGGGGCGGGCGGTATAACACTTGGACCACCGCCGACCACTGAACTCCCCTATGATGCCAAAACACTTACTGGCCGCGGGGGCCAGGACTGCTTCTCCACTCGCAATAACTCGGCAAGTTCGCGGCTAACACATCACGTTTGGGATGCACAGTAGTCCAGCGGTCTCTTATAACTGGGGTGGGCAGGGGATGCTCCAAGTAGGCCACAACCGTTGGTTCTGGGGGATATGCTCCATGTCCTGCCTCCCTGCTTGCTGATGTGCTGCTGCTCGGTGTCTGCCCTCCTCAATAGGAGGGGTGAAGGTTGTGCTCATCTTTTGTGTACCTCCAGACTTAGCGTTACTGACTTGATGGAGCTGGCGCTACTGCTTCCGACCCTCCCCACCTTCACCCCAGCGCCGCGCCGGCAGTAGTACGTGAGGCGCTGAGGGAAACCCCCCGGTCAGACCTGTCAGAGGGAGGGGACGCGATGTCCGCACTTTGGCAGCGCCAACTTGATTACGGAGGATTTCACCTATTTTGTATTTGTGTTTGTCTTCACTCTCTTTAGATGGCGAAAAAGGCTCCCATTTTGGACCGGTAGACGACGGTCCAATAGGGTGCGAGAGCCAGAAGTCATCCATCTGCCACGGATGCTGCGATTCCCCTATTCGGACTGTCACTAGCCAGGCAATTAAGCATGCTGCGGTACATCCTGACAACATAAGTTGAACTCCGAGGGGCTCCCCTGCCATCCTTTTCACATCGGCTATTACTGCCACGGTGCCTTGGGGTCGTCAGAGGCAAGCGGGCGGAATCATTCTCAATACACCTCCTCCAGTGCCCTGCTCCCTTCCTCTTTTGTCACCTGGGTAGAAAATCCACTCATTTCACCAGACAATGCTTCTGCTCCTATGTCCCTCCATCCTCCTCCTCCTCCTCCATTTTCAGTTCCCACACCGGACTCAGTGGCCACTGAGATGTCAGTCGCCACATCTCCATCCCCTGCCCAGACCAGATTTTTCAGCATACTGTTCCAGGATTGATGCAAGCTGGAATGGTCGTTATTATCCCGTAGTCCTGGCGACTGACAAATAACCCGTGGCCCTACTCGAATGGCCTCAACAAACGGCAGCGTGTCACGAAGGAGGCTGCACTTGCCTGACACAAACTGTCTACACAGGGGAGTCTTCTGTCTGCCTGGATCTTCAAAATTATCGTTATTGGCATTTCTCTGTTCATTACAGTCGGTACAAACATGTGAAGGCTGGAATTCCAGCGGGTGGAAACATACGCATATCAGAGCGTGTTGGGGGTGGCGTTCTGCCGCTGCTAAACTCGAGAGGAAGGGTGTTCCTGGCTTTGTACTGAATGGATATAGTTGCTTGCACAGTTTCCTGGCCATTCTTACATGAATGGTCTGAAGATACGGTGGCAAGAATTCGTGAACCTTTTTTAACTTACCAGATTGATCACGTGCGCCAATTGACAGGCGCGCATTGGCACCATCCTCGTCGGGGACAGCGGGACACCATGTTCTTCCCTTTGTCAGTCAACCTTCGGTTCGATTTGCAGTTGGCGCGCGAGAAAGCCTACATCGATTTCGTGCTGCATGAAGCGGAGCATAGTTCCTCAACTGTGTGACTTCGTCGCCGAGGCAAGCTAGAGTGTAGACTGCGTGACAACGCTGTGCCACCTTCTATTGTGGTGATGCGTGGGATGCCAGTGTACGGAGTGGAGGCTGGAGATGGTGGTGGTGGTGGAGGAGGGACGGAGGGGACATTGGGTGCAGCGAGCAGAAGTTTGACTACCGTTGGAGGAGGACAAGCTGGCGGTCTACCTGTCCAAGTTGCCGTGGTGTGGCCTGGGCAGGAAGCACAACTTCACACAGTGGGCCGGATTGGTCATGTAGAATGGCCCTGTACCAGTTAGTTACTGCGCCAGTACGGCGCGCAGGAGTTGTACACGTGAGATTCCATTACCAGTTTTGCTCATTGGTCTGTCCCAACCTTTAGGGTTACATAATTTATTAAGTGCTCGGTACTGCACTTTTTGGAAAAGAAATTACCGGCTTGGAACTCTCCGATTCATCGGCTCGGCAAAGCCATTAGTTCTATGAATGGGTGCAAAGTCCACCATTTGGGGGAAAGGGAGGGACTGCAGTAACAATCAACTTGGACGGGAGCGACGTAACAGTCTTAACATCCACACGAACTGCTGCACCCTTAGGCCTCAACCAACCAACTCAATGGTTGGACGCATACTGTTGACTCTTTACAATTCCTCTTCTGAACTAATCTCATTCTCCATGCTCCCCCTCCCCCCCTCTCGCTCCCCCCCATTACCCCCCCCGCCCCCCACCCCCTAGGAGCCATCTGGACCGGAGAGATGTTCAAAGAGAAAACAGCTGCCTTCTGCAGAGGTGGATGGAGCCTTGACTGGCTGAAATGGCATGCGTGCCACTGGCCGCTGTGCTGCTGCAGCGGCAGGATGGACCACCACATTCTGTTGCCACGTTTCTCCAGGCCTCTAACCCGCTCCCCCCCCACTTCCTCTCACCCCACCCCCCCTCTGTCTCCCCCCCCCCCCCCCCCCCCCCCCCCCCCCCCCCCCCCCCCCCCCCCCCCCCCCCCCCCCCCCCCCCCCCCCCCCCCCCCCCCCCCCCTCCGGATGTGACGCTGATGTGTTGACGCAGGGACGTTGTGCCATCGTTAGCCTCCCTGGCCACTGCTTCACTTTTGCCCACAGATTCTACATATACCCATATTCGCTCCTCGGTGTATTAGAAAGAACTGCCACACCGCCGAGTAGCTGATTTTACAGCCATCGCCTCCGCCCTGAGTGGACTAACGCGCCGCTGCCTCCGCTGATGCCCCTGTGCCGCTTACTGTCTTCGGCCTGCGAAGCGGGTTTTCTACCCCGTGGCGCTGGACTCCCGACCTCACCACTGCTGCTACCTGCTGACTCAGGCCACACAACCCACTATGCTGGGCTGCGCCGATGCAGACGCGCAAGCTGACGCCCTCTTCATCCTGACGATGATGATGCCCTTGCTTCTCCCGGCTCCGTAGTGTGGTCGGCTTCATCATCATCTTTTTGTGTTTGATGGTCACTACTGTACTCATGACCGGTATTGGTTAGCCGAGGCTGACCTCTATACACATGACCTGCCATGCCTCTCTCCACATCCTATACTTTTGCCGCCTGTACCTGCAAGAGCTGGGATATGGGCCCATTTCTTCTCTGCCATCGTAGACTGCTGACTGCCTCCTCAAATTGCTTTTCATCCTCGCCTATATAGTGGCGCTGAGCCCAGACCAATAGTAGTCCCTGGTGAGGGAACTGGATGGGACATGAGGGCGGGCTGAGGACTGGGTGAGGGCGCTGACCGCTCCAGGGCCATGCCAACTAAGATGTTGTGTCTGACGGTTCCCAACCGACTCTTGGGCTGGGGGTTGTCAGATGTCATCTGGGTGGTAAGAGGATGAACTATCAAACAATCAAGAACCCTTGGGTTGTCTGAACATCACACCGGCCGCTAAGATGGCACAGCGGCAGTTGGTGGCCTCACGAGTGACCCCTGCTGTGAGTCCACTTGCTGTGCTGCGACCTGGGCCCGTTTCAGATATGTTGTGCCCACTGCCACTCGCAGTTGAAGAGCCATTACCACCTTCTGTCTGACCATTAATGTTTGTTCTAAAATGTACAGACACTGTTTGATGAAGCTATGCTGGTTATGATTTATAATTGTATCACACTCGTCTTTTGACTCCCTAAATTAAAACCTGTTTCAAGCTTGGGTATCCCCCTTGGTTTTTAATTGCTGATCACTTATGGCCTGGTTTATTATTTTTTGTATGTGTCGGTTTATCTTCAGCTTGTGTGTGTTTTACTATATGATGTATATATAGACAATCTGGATGGTTGTTTAGGATCGGGGGTTTGTGGAAGTCATTGGATTTTGGGTTTTGTGGGACACAGGTGTTGGATAAAGTGGTTTTTTTTTGTCAGACAGAGAAAAACTCAAAAAAAACATTATACCCTAATCTCCATCCAATCTCCCACAAAAAATACTTAAACCCCATTAAACCCACACCAACCCCCACCCCCCATCAACACCACAACCCCAAAATACATACTTCATACAAAAAAACTCACCCAACCCCCTCCACCTACCACCCCCACACCCCCCACACAAAACACCACACCAACCACCTAACCAACCAAAACACCAATCATCCAAACTTAAACCAATTTAAACATCCCCCCCTCTCACCTAATACCAATAATAATATCAACTTACCCCCCCCCACAACACACAATTTAAACCCCACTATACCAAAAACACTACCCCACCAACAACTCAAACCACCACAAAACATACCCAACAACAAATTCATCTCTCCTAACAAATCACAACCTCAACAACATAAAACCACACCACTCCCCAAAACCCTAACAAACACTTACAACACACAACACCAACACAACAACAACACCCACATCACACCTCCCAACTCACAACCCAAAACTTCACACCCAATACACACACCCACCACCACCTCACACCAACTCAGAACTCACACAAAACCTCAAAATACCCTCCCTCCAAACCACAACCACCACAACAACACAATACACTCTAACACAAAAAAATATCAATCCAAAAACACACCACCCACATACACATCACCAACAATCCCTAAATCCACAACCACACCACCACCCTTACAACTTCTCTCCTCTCTAAATACCCCACTCACCAACCAATCTCATCTACTCCTATCATTGTTATTTTATTTATATCTTTCTATTTAGCTATTAAAACTTCGCGCGCGCCCCCCCCCATCACTAATTATTTTTTCCCTGAGAGAATAGAGAAATGACAGACTACCACAGCCAAACAACGCCTATCCCCACATCTAACCCCCAACCCCCCCCCACCCCTAGCGCCCCCCCCCCTTCCCCTCCCGCCCTAACAACCTTCGCAGCAACAACACATCCATACACCGCCATGCCCCCCTGCCCCCCCCCCCCCGCACAAACTAGTATGCCCCCCCCCCGCTGTTTCAACCTCTCCCCGTTACCCGCGCTGTTTTTCTACGCACACCACAACAAGAGATACAGTCTGTAACTTTGCTTTGCTTGTGATTAGTGCTACCAAAAAAAAAAAAATATATATTTGGCGTTGAATAGACGGTTTATTGTTGTCCAAGCACAGCAGCAATAACAACGCTTAATTATCCCCTGGTTGTATATTGCGCCAAAGATTGAGACCGCAAAAACTAGTAGCGTGTTACATTGCGTGTTTTCTACGCCACACAACAAGAGATACAGTTGTAAAATCTGCTTGCTTGTGAATTAGGCTACCAAAAAAAGAATATATATGATTTGCGTTGCAAAAAGACGGTTGTATTTTTGTCAGGCCACACCAGCAAACAACGCTTAATTAACCCCTGGATGATAAATTGCGCAAATAGAATTCAGCAAGCCAAAAAGGAAGTGTATTTGTATTGTTTTGTAAAAAAACGCTGTTTCTTAAATGAATACAAAAGAACTGCTTAGATCCCTCTTGGTTATTGAATGTATCTGCTGCTGCAGTGGCCGCACACTGGATTTCAGATCCAATACACCCAAAAAATCAAGAATAGACATTCAGAGAACAGTCTCTGAGACAAAGCAGAGACACCCCACAGAAATTCGCTGTATAAAAATCAGTTGTTCTGAAAGCGCTTTTCACCCGCAGCAGGCCACACTTCCCTATCAGTACAGTGAGAGGAGTGTGAGCTCCCAGCGGCGCGCTCGGTCTTATATTGTGCCAGTTGAGTCACAGATCCGCCGGTCTATGATTGGCTTAATCTCTGTCACATGTCATGCTGGCTATGCCCTTCTTCATCCCAGAGTGCTATGCCCCATGGTAGCGCCTTGTGCTCGCAGCCTTTTTATCAATTCAAAATCACACTTTCGTCACCGAAGGTAACCCCAAAGTTCGGATTCTTTTCGGTTCCGAACGAAGTTTTCCTGAAATACTAACCGAATTCCACTTCGTTAGAAGTCAATTGCCATCTCTTAATTTTCACTCACCATTGCATACAGACTGCTTGGTGGGGACCCACCAGCCCCCCTAGCTAAGTGAATTCAATACACAAATACAGTGGTGTGCCCCCAATCCCCTTGGAGCACATGCACTCAGCTGCCATGCAGACTCCCAGCATGACCATTCTTTCATTCCCTGCAGTGTCGCCATCTGGATTTCTATCAACAGATCCACTTCTCTGTAATACCTGCTCAGGCAGCCCCAACCACAAAACAACCCCCCCCAAATCTGCCTTGGCACACGTTTTCATTGCACAAGATTTTTCATCATTCCATCTGATAATCAGCATTATCATAACACTGAAGCACTGACACATTGCGTGTCCATTCCCACACCTGAAATAGAGACCTCTTCACTGTAGTGTTTGTTTCCCTATGGTCAATAACCACCCATTCACATCTTCTAGTCTCCACCATTATTTTACGATGGTAGCAGATGCCCTCATATCCAAGGTTTGCCTTCTCCTTCCAGGCAATGCAATTAGGCCGGTTCACACCTGGCAACTCCAATCACCTTTTCCACACCAGCAGAGTTTCACTGATTGTACTGGTTGACCACATTAGCTCCACGGGCAAACTGTATTAATAGCACTATTTTGATTGCCTATCAATCCCCAGTCATACCGCACCTGCACACATTGTGCTTTTACCAGCCACAAGCTCTTGGGCGTACTGGCAACTTGCTCGTACCTTCTCATACTACAGGGCGCTGGGTCACTGGTACACACATTTATGGACTGGATGTCCATCACAGGACACACATCACCATGTGCTAATTGGATTGGCCTCTCCCCTATGACCTCTAGGTGCACACTTAGAGCTACTCTCTGTACCGCACTCTAATTGCTTGTTCACACAGGTTGCAGTAACTGGGGGTAATTTGGCACACATCTACATCCCCCTGCTCAGGCTGTGTGAACATAGCTTGGATCCCATGTATATTCAATCCACTTAGTTGCATTTGAATAGGCATAGCATTTATTACCACCAGGAAGCAACATTGGAATGGTCACTCCCCAGACAACAAAGCTGGTTAACATTATCTGATTCCTCACGACTTCACATAGTCCATTTTTTCTAGGAGTCTATCATCACCCTCAGGACTCTTCTCAAGGCCTGGCAGTGTAGTCTGGGCCTCCATTTTGTACACCTTGGTGACCACAAACATCCATGGATATTTGATAGACAGTCTCAAAACCCGTTTCATATATAAACAAGACAGAGTCTTACCGGTCTGATGTTTCTGGGGTGCAAGTCCTGGACTCTCCTGCTTTCTGTCCATGTCAGCGATTTAGTGCCCCCCCCCCCCCCCCGCTCCAGCTACTCACCCCCCCCCCCCACCCCCCCCCTCCCCCCCGCCCCCCTCCCGGCGCCTCCTAACCCCCCCCACCCCCCCCGGGCTTGGGGGGCCTGCAACCTCTCTGGCTTCTACCTGAGAGGGCAGTCAGGAGCACATTTGCTGCTCTGTGGCACCTCCATACACAGCTCCCTCTGTGGACGGTGGTAGCAGGCTCCAGACTGACGAATGTGGTTGACCATGGGCAACGGCTCCGCACGCCGCTCCCTCTGCAACTCAGGCTCCTCTCCAGAGTAGGATGCCACGCTTTCCTGGACTACAAGGCCTCCTGCCACAGGATCATCCCCTCTTGCTCAGTCGTCAGGTTGGTTGCCCGTGGCAAACGGCTTTCCCACTTCTGCTTTGCATCCTTACTGCCATACACACAGTCCTTGTTAACCAAGACTTGTCAGAATCTGCGCCTTTAGTTGTGGGGTAGTCTATGGTGTCCTGCACAGACTGTCGCAGTACAACCTTCGGGGTTTGCCAGTCCGATAGGGCGCCAGGTCATCAGCCAGCTGCTCTGTGGGTTAGCTTCTCTGCTGAGCAGCTATTGACTCAAAGCTGCAAGAAGACCTCAATCTTCCCCTGCCGGCATCTTCACACATCACCACCCGCACTGACTTCGGGCCCTCAAGTCCTCCTCTGCAGACTTCATCTGTGGACACAGCCTCTCTGCCGGTGCTTCAGCTTGCTGCGGGAGCCCTTAAATGGCTCTCTCTTGCGTCCGATTCAAGCTCTGCCGAGAGTTTCTATTATTCCTCCATGATGCTTGGTCATGCGCTGTGCCCACATTTGCTCATCTCCTGACTGCTGGCGCTGCTCATTGCACTAACTGGGCGAGCAGCTCGTCAATGGAAAAAGCAAAAAAAAAAAAAAAAAAAACTATTTTTTTTTTCCCCCCCAAAGCCGCATGTGACGTCTCTTAATGCACCATTCGTGCCAACACTTCACCACTTCGGTTGTGCCATATTTGAGTGCCCGCGTCCATCCACCTTATGTGACACCTCACATTGCCTGTCGGCCGCCATCTTGGCTGGACCCGGGGTGTATCAGCTCACAGGATCGCCGTATTTTCGTAAACGGATGGCACACCGACACAGGTCTTCGTTTATTTTAAACTGGCCTCAAACCAGCTTTATTGAGGCACAGTATATAGAGAAAAACATACATAAATCATAATACCTCATGCCGTCTGGCCACTATCTGCACGTGTGTAAAGGAGTCCCTCTACTACATGGTGAACAGGACCTACGTCCAGTCTCACCGAAACTTTCTCACAGTCTCCCACTGAGTTCGGCTTCTTTCCAGCCTCGGGGCCAGAGCCTCGTCTCCAGCTCCAGTGCGGCTCCACGGTTCTGGCAGCAAAACCACGCCCTGATCTCCTGTGTAGGTGGCCTTTAATAGGTGACTCCAGATGCCACCCAATACTGGGCTGAACCAGAAGACCTCGGAACGTGCGGAACAAACAACCACCCATCATGCAGTTGTTCCGGGAAGGCCAGCCTTAATGGCCTGAACATTAGCCGTGCTAGGCTATAAGGCTCAGCACCCTAATGCTGCTGACCGACAATACACTGGCTTCCCACACGAGAACAAGGCTCTCGCGGTGCACGTTAGCCAACCTAGTGGCAGAAAACCATCCGACCACCTAAGGTCGCACCGTGACAATATATATATATATATTTTTTTTTTTGCTAGGGATTGCTATATTTCACAGACAGCAGCATGATTAATAATAATGATGTGAAAGTTATTTCAATTTGTAAGTATAATTTAAAAAATGGGTGGCAATATCAAGTCAAGTACACATGATTCAACGATAATAATCCCTAGTGTGGATGAATTGGTAATTGAGCGCAACATAAGAATCAGTGATTGCTACGAAAATATGCAATACACCTAAGCTTCTTGAATAGACTCATTTCACAATTGCGTTGCTTGATTTTTGCTGCTAAAAATTAGATGCATATTTTCTAGTAAACAAAAGCGTTTTGAAAAAAGTTTACTTGAACTTTTATATAAACTGTTTATATAAACAAGGAACATGATATAATTATGACACAGTGATATCAAAGCAGCGGAGAAACATAATGAATGATGAAACTGAAAACAAATAATTGTCTTCATACAGATAGAAGAGAGCTAAGTGTGCCATTCAGCAATAAAATAATGGAGCTACAGTTAAGTAAGATTACAAAAGAGGGGGGGGGGGGGGGGGAGGTCTGCTTTCTTTATTGTTAATGGATTGTATCTCATCCCCATTCAGGTGAATAGGGCACAGTTGCAATACTACACACTGCCCATAAGCAAAAAAAAAAGGGAAAGACGATGATTTGGGGGGGAGGGGGGGGTATAGTTTTTGAACGGGGGTACTTATATAAAACAGCACCTTGAATTCAAATGTGGTAATTTTTTTTACGTATACTGCACCATAAAACTGCTGGCACACTGTTCTATAGATGGTACATTTTAATGCACCCGCAATGCGCCAAATTTGAAGCGAAACTGACATACAAGCTTTGGTGCATTACACTACAAATCAATACCACTAAAAACCCTCCTCCAATACCCCATACACACGACCACCCACTCCCCCCCCAAATCTCAACACACACTAACCCCCATAACAAATCACACACAAATCAAATTCCCCCCTTTTAACCCATTTCACACAATTCTTAAATTACACCCACACAAAACCCACACCCACTATACCTCAAAACTAACCACACAAATTTACCCACATACCACCAACACCATCAGAATTACAAATTTAAAAAAAAGCACTAACCTTAGCCCTGATACTGCACTGTCATAACAACCAACCCGCCCCAACGCGGGGCTTGGATAAGCTCTTCCCCCCCCCCCCCCTTTGATTCAAAAACATTGTGATGAACTAAAAATCTCAAAGTTTTTTTATACAAAGTTTGGTGCTTAAACACTCTAATGTATATGCCAAAATATTTGGTGCACAACACTTTCATCCATACGGTCTTATTATACCCTCCTCTAAATCTATTTATAACTGGTGTATCAGCACCAAGTTAAAAAAAAAATGGTGCATGCAAACAGAAATGTTTGCGACTGTAACTTGGAGGAGCTTGTGTAAGCTTGTGTGAGCTTTTGTGATTGTTAATATCATCATTTTAAAGTGTTCGTCAAATACTGCTTATGTCTTTATGTTACTATTAGGGTATGTTTAGATGGGTATTTTGGGTGTATAGCATCGTGTACTGTGAGCGCCGCTATACAGCAGCTGCTTCAGAAGTACGCGCTGACCACTGAAATTCACTTTCCCTGACACTTTCCCCGGCAGGTATTCATATCTCTCAATGAGTACAATGAGTTATCATATTTGCCAGGCGTATTCCAGCGTAATTATGGGCCGATATATGCCCCGCAAGTACACCGTGTGAACATACTCTTATAGCTATAAATGTACATTACGTATCGGTTTTAACATTCACTATAGTTTTGTAGCATGTCCATACAAAATCTTGATTGCCCTTGGATTTTTTTTTTTTAAATGGAAGGAGTTTATGCAGAATTTTGTGATTATTTATATCAGTATTTTACAGTTTTCAGTAAATGCTGCTTATGTCCTTATGCTAGTGTCTTATCTATAAACATATTATTTATTACTTTTAACATTCATTTTGTTTTCCTTGATATTTGTAAAAAAAAAAAAATGTGGCTGTTTGGGATTTTTTTTTTTTTTTTTAAAGTGAAAAATTTTGTGATTGTTCTTATCAACATTTTACAGTTTGTTTTTCTTTTTTGTTGTTATACGGTCGCGGGGTTGTGTGGTTCGGTTGGACGGGGGGTTAGTGGGTGTGGGGGGTCGTAAATGGGGGGGCTGATTATGTCTTTGTATTTTAGCTATAAACATATATTTATCACTTTTAAAATCCATTATAGTTTTCCTTGATATCTGTAAAAATTGTTGGCTGTCTGTGGTTTTTGGATACTGTAAGTTGGCCAGTTGTCCAGAGAATAGAAAAAACAGATGTTTTCAGCCTTGAAGAAACCATAGGCGACATGTATGAATCTCGCCACGTCGGGACGCACCTTTCCGCCGGTTTTCCGGCGAAATTTGCGTCTGATTTTTATGTCGGCGCCGGCGGCACCCTCAACATCCTTTCGTAGAAAGTCCGCCGTTGCCTCGCAGTGTTTGGGGCGCAGTGTGTGACTTAGGCGCAGTGCGGCGCTGCCGGCCTATGATTAGCCGCCGAGGTAGTGCACTCTTACATGCGGGGAAAAGTTCCCTGAGCCTCGCCAGTGTGTGGGGCACTGTGCGGGGACCATGAGCGCAAGCGGGGGACATGGGCGCTGTGCGGGACTGCGCTCTCACATGTTATTCCGTATTCGAGACAGGCTGGAAAACAACGGAGAATCATTTAAAGATGTCCGTGCGGAGTGATGATAAAAAAATCGCCTTATAAGGCGGAAACATTCTCAGATAAAGAGCTCAAACTCAAAAATAAAAAAAAAAATCACTTTCAAATATAGGATATTGGAAAATGGCCGGATAATACAGTAATTCAAATTCTGAAGCTTATTCTCAATTGGTCGGCATAAACCGGCCAATCAGAATTAGGAGCGTACAGTGAACCATTAAAACCTATGGAAAACTATTGGACCCAATCAGATCAAAGGTAGGACAGTTCAAAATACAGTAAAAAGGCCAGAAAGAGCTGATTGATTGAAGCAGCGGGGGTCTCGTCCAGTAGCAATCAGAGCGCGAGTACTTTCTTCATAGAGTTCATGGGGGAAAAGAAATTCAGAGCGAGCATCTGTGATTGGCTAAGTTAAAAAGAGCGCGGTTTTTTGGACCAATGGGAGAGCTGAGCGAGTTCCTATGGGTTTTCTAATGCAATCTGAAATAAAAACTGTACATGGCCAAAATCAAATGATAAGACTACAGAAGTTGTCCCGATGTGTATATAAAATGAATAATATTATGGGGGGTAAAGAAAAAAAAATAGAATTCAAGAAAATCATGATTATTTCTTTTTTTTCGTTAGGCAAGGATCAATAGTTTTGGTGTAATGAAAATAAAGAAATACAAATGTTGTAGTGAATTAATATTTTTTTTCTTTACCCCCATATTATTTTTCATCTTATTACACATCGGGACAACTTCTGTAGTCTTATCCTTTGATTTCGGCCTTGTACAGTTTTATTTCAGATCGCGCATTTTTAGAATAACCCATCAAGCAGCGTCACCGCTCTCCCATTGGTCCAAATAACCACGCCTCTTTTAACTCTGAATTTCTTATCCCATAGAACTCTATGAGAAAGTAGCTCGCTTCTACTGATTGCTAAGCTGGACGAGCCCCCACCGCTTCAGATCAATCAGCTCTTTTATGCCTTTTTCTGTATTTTGAACTGTCCCACCTTTGAATGTATGATTGGTCAGATTTCTCCATAGGTTAGAATGGGTCCCTGTCACTCCTATTCTGATTGGTCAATACTCCACTCTCATAGGTTAGAATGGGCCACTGTCGCTCCTATTCTGTTGGCTGGTTTATTGCCGACTCCAATCAGAAGAGCTTAAAACAATTTGATATTTCTGTATTTCCGGCAATTTCTCTATTGCAATTACTTATGTCGCGCGGTCTCGGCGACCACAACGCGCTTGTTTAGGGATTTAATGCTTTATTTTAGAGAAGGTTTCAGCTCTTTATTGATAATAATTTACACTTAATAAAATGATCTTTTATTCATATCCATGCCGCACGGCGCAGTGCGCCGAGATTGCATTGCAGCCGATCTCTCCATAGACTACAATGGGAGATGTAGCTCGCGCTACTGTTTGGCTGGGATGGCCAAGCCCACACTGCTAGCTACAGCCAATTCAGCTCTTTTCTGACATTTTGTGATGTATTTGAACTGTCCCGCCTTTGATTTTGCATTGTCTTTACGTAGTCTAAACTTCTCCATAGGTTATAATGGGTCTTTGTCGCTATATCCTATTTCTGATTGGCTAGCTTCCTGCAGACCAATGAGGAAGCGCTTATGAATTTGAATTACTGTTATTTCCGGCAATTCCTCTATATACCAATTCCTTATGTAGCGCCGGTCTCGGTGACTAAACGCATGTTCGGGATTTAACTTGTTTATGTTTATAGAAGTTTTCAGCTCTTTTTCAGGAGAAATATTTTACAACTAATAAAAATTATTTTTGTTTTTTCATACTCATGCCGCTGCGGCGCTGAGAGCCGAGATTTCATGCGCCGATCTCTCCATAGACTAAAATGGGAGAAAGTAGTCGTGCTCTGATTGGGCTGGATAGCCAAGCCCACCGCTAGCTCACTATCAGCTTTTTCTGCCTTTTTACTGTATTTTGAACTGTCCCGCCTTTGATTTGATTGGTTCAAACTACTCCATAGGCTATAAATGGGTCCTGTCGCTCCTATTACTGATTGGCCGTTTTCTGCGACCAATGAGAATAGCTTTCAGAATTTTGAAATATTGTAATTTCCCGGCAATTTCCTATATCCTATTTCTGATATTGCGCCGTTCTAGATTTTTGGAAGTGATTTTTTTAATGTAGTTTTTATTTTTGAGGTGTGCAGCTCTTTTCTGAGAATGTTTCCACTCTTATAAGGCGATTTTTTTGGATATTTACTCCTGACGCACGGAGCTGAGCACCGTGATTTCTGTTATTGCGATCTCTATGCTTCCTATCATGTTACGCGAGATTCTTGCTTCAGTCGCTCTGCTGGGCATTTAGACCAGAATCAACCTAGGTCTTCTGACTGTCGCGAGCTGACCCGAGCGCTGCCATGTGCCGTATTTTGCCGACTCGCTGATCGTACATGCTCGGAGTTTGTCGAGCGCGCCGGCGTGGAGCGGTGGGGCCGCCCATTGCCCGGCCCCCTTCATGCGGGACGCAGCTGTAAAGTGGCGAAGCTGCACTAACACCGCATCCCTACGTCCAACAGGGGGATTCGGGCCGGGAGGCGCAGGTTACTCCAAAAAACAGGCGAAAAGCCCGATCATACATGTCGCCCCATGTGTATATGCCATATTAGTGCTTATTGACTTCAGGATCTCCATTAGAGATGAACGAATTTCTCAAAAATTCGATTCGGACTATTCGGCGAATTTTCCATAAAAATTTGGTTTGTTAAGAATTAATATGCGATGAATCGTGTTAAAAAACAGCTATTTCCTGGCTGCAAAGAGCCCATATGGTAATGTAGAACATCGTGCCATGCAGAAATATGCATAGGGTGGTGGTTTAGTATTGAAACAATGCTGTATTTTAGTATGACACGCAGATGACAGGCGCCGCTCTTAGAATTGCTTCAGAACCTGTTCTGTTAAACACTGATACATGTAGAGTCTCCACTCCCTCAAAATGAGTGAGAGGAAATGGTTCTTTGGCAGTAATTTGCATGACGTCGCCTGATCATTTTGCCCATCCTTTATCCGTCGTGTCGCTTTTCAATCGGTCTATAATCCTTCAGTATTGCTATAAGCAAACGAAACAGGCAGTTGATCAAACAGAGATGACAAGTAATAATGGTTATTTGCATGTCTTCTGTGTTCCCTACAGTATCTGAACTGGATGGATTTGAGATTGTGTAGGGCAGAATTTCACACAATGGATTTGTCACATGAGTCCTTCCCACACATAAGTGGAAAAAAATCTACACGCTTTGCCAGACTTGCTATATCCCAAAATAAAAAATGCTGGTTTAGGAACAGCGTGACACACACTGTGTATTTGAAGATATTTCATCCCAGTAACTCTAAAATCGGAAGTATTTTGCACAGAGTGCAATCTAGTGCTGCTACAGAGAGATGCTTGTGCATACGAGACACAATGGCAAGTGGAAGAATTTCAAATGGCTGCCCTATTTACAGGGCTGTGACATCACAGAAGCTGGCTGGCTGCTGATTGGCTGCATGTCATGGCATTGAGAACGTTCCTTTCCTTCTCCCATAGTTCCATGCCCCATGTCACGCCATGTGCTCGTGGCTATTTAAGAAAAAAAAAGTTTCGTTACCACGAATCACCAGGAAATTCGGCATCATTCAGAATCAATTTTTTCCTGAAATTCGAAACTAATTCCACTTAGAATCGATTTGCTCATCTCTAATCTCCATATATGAGTCCTAGGTTGGCTCTTACCCCGGAAGACTGGTTGTTTCTTGTCAATTGAATGATCAGCATATAACACTATACTTCCTCGGAAAAGAGTGAAAGCTAGACAAGGCATAAACAGCTGAGGATTCCATAGCCTATACTCATGATGATTAGTTGATCACTGTATTTAGAGAAAAGGTGTCTTAATGAGAGAGTCCACATATATGAAAACTGTCTAGGTCTAAAGTTCACTTTGTTGCCCATAGCAGCCAATCAAAGCGCCAGTCTCATTTTTGCAAAGCATTATATGAAATGAAAGGGGCACTCTGATTAGTTGCTATGGGCAACAAAGGAATTTTAGACCTAGACAGTTTTCATACATGTGGCCCAGTGTGTTGTCACTGTGCATAACAGAACCTATAAAATACAGGTCTGTTGTATCTTTACTTTTTATAGCACGTTATCAGAAGAGCGAAAAACAGAGCTTTTATATTAATGGAGGGCTGCACCCTGTAAATACATCACCCTGTTAGCACTGGAGTCTGCAGACCTTAATACAGTGCATGATGATGATCAATTTATATGACTAGCTTTAGTTTCTCTTGTGTGTCGTTTTATAAAGATATGAGGTCACACAGCAGATTAGCTGCAGTGATCTGTAATTGGCACAATATCAGCTAAGTGTCTCATCTTCAAACGGTCGTTTATACCTGTCGGCTTCTGCACTGGAATTGCTTTCATTTGGGCACTATTAGAACATGTCCATAATGATAATGGGTATCCATGGATACCTGCAACTTTCCTGATGCCTAGCTCTGATTGCTCTGTACCCAGGGTTAAATCACATGAGGTTGAACTTAAAATACTTTGCTTCCACTTGTTTAACTAAGTTGTCAATTTATCACAGAGATTAGCAAGGTCTCATTTAAGGTCAAACTAATGTATCAGGCTTAGCTCACTGTGTGCATTTTAAATGGAAAGAACAGAGTACACATAGCTGCTCGATAAAAGAAATGTATTACAACCTGTTCATTTCTTCTTGGGCCTTTGACTCCCAGTTACAGATAGCGTCTTGTTGGTACACTTTTTTAACAGTTTCTCATTATATCGCTTTAAAAGATTGTCCTTTTGTTTTAGCTAATTTTTTGCTTTTTTTTTTATAGTTTTTGATTATTAATCTGATACTATCATAAATGTCTGTACCAACACTGACAGGTTTGTTCCGAAATTTGTATAGAATAGAAGATCCAAAGCTCAAAAAACATTCATACCACACACATAAATGTGGCAAAAGTTGGGTCCAGCCAAAATGTGTTTACCTGGATTCAAAACTCATCACAAGGGACTAACAAGTCTAAGGCATGCCAAGCGATCTTTAGCAGCCAAAAAAGGTGGATTTAGACCATTTTTGGTTGACCATTGATGCCATTTTGTGATGCAGATGAGTGTCAGACAGTAACTAAATGGAGATATCTTTGGAATGTTTGAACTACCAGGCCAGCAATTAAAGGAGTTGTCTCATTACAAGCTTTCAGCCTAATGCTTCTGGCAGCAAAGGATTTTTGAATTCAGGGGCGTGCTTCTTGTCTGCCTCTTCTCCTCCCTCTTCCCCCCCTCCCCTCAGCACACAGAAAGCTCTCCTCCATAACTTCTATACAGCAGAGGGAGGGCGAGGGGGTTTGCTGCCAGAGTTAACCCTGTGTGTGCCTGCCTAGGTCTGCTGCAAGCTGCTAGATCAGCTGCACTGTCAGCTCCACGGAGACAGGAGAGGGCTGATCTATGAGTGTGGAGAGGTCTGTGAAGCTGTGTATGCTAATAGCAGAGCAGGGGGGATGTAAGTGTTCCTATACCCCCTGCTTAGCATACAAATCTCCACATCTCCAGCAACAACAAACAAACCCTGTCAGAACAGACACAGGGTAGCTGTGAAGTGTGTTACTATACTCAGGATGTGTCACTAATACAGCAGAGCATAAACCGTTCACATGCCCCCCTGATCTGTTCTATTATTATAGTCAGAGCTCCACAGACACATCATGATTATATTAACACACTTCATTGCTGTCACATCTACTGACTACAGATCAGCCTCATCTCTGCTCTCCTCGATCTGTGTAGAAAGCAGGAGGGAGCAGGCACACACAGGGTTAATCCAGCTACACAGACACAGAAGCCAGAGCCCTCCCCCTCCCTTCCCTACAGAAGCATGCTGTGCGGGAGGGGCTCTGTGCTCTGACCTGTATTCAGAAACAGATGAGTCATCAGCACTGACAGCCAGTGAGATAAAGATCAACAAGTCTGCTGCTATAGGGATTTCAGGAGCTGATGCACTACTACTAACAGGGATAACTCAAAATCAGTAGGACATTTGTAACGAACATATATTGCAAAGCTGCTTGTTTTTTAAAGATCTTGTAATTAAAACCCAATCATTGTAGCGATACAACCCCTTTAAGATCAATCGATCAGTAGGTTGTCATTTAATGTATCACCTAGTTATCCAGAACCAGACCATTCATGAATGACAAGCCATGCCTGTAATTAACAGTGTGTGGTTAGCTTTAACTAGTCTGACAAAAGAAAATGTTTATTTGGGGGATTCTGATCTAAGAGCATGAAATATTGTCCCTCAAAACCATAATAGCTTCATTTTTAACCTTTTCATAATAAGAACAAAGAATATTGTCTACCAAACCCACTTCCAAAGTACAGAAACCAGGAGAAAGCTAAGGTACTCAACCAACACTATATGGACCACTTTCTTTCAATGGGTTTGGTCATTTTTAGCTTCACATATTGTTAATTATAAAGTTAAGCATACATCCATTCAATTGTAAACATTGTCTGCGTCAGCTGTAAGTGGTTTTAATGTAAATTAGAATTATCCAGAGACAACAACAGCTCAGCCCGTGGAGTGAATGGTCAAACAAGCAAATAGAGTAAGACTATGTCTACAAAGCAGTGGGCAAAAAACAACCTGAAAATTAAATCCTAAAAACATTCATAAAACTGAGTTTTTTGTCCACTGCCTGTCAAAAGCTGCTGGGAAAAAGTCTGTTTTTTTGCATGTTTTGCATTTTTTTTAGCGTTTTTTTTTTTTTTTTGCAGAAATGCACAGCATTATATTTGCTGTGGATTTCTGCAAAAAACGCACCAAAAAATGTCCGGCGCTTTACATAGACTCCAATAGTAAATTTTCTGCCCTGCTCAGTCGTTCTTTGCAGAATGTTTAAAAAAGGACCAGCAAATAAAACGAGCAGAAAAAAGACGTTCTGTGGAGACTACAGAACGTTTTTACTATACAAGTCTATTGGACATCTTTTCAGTTGTTTTTTAGCGTTTTTATAAAACGAAAAACAGTGAAAAAATTAATGTTTTTGTGTGCAGTGGTGACATAGCCTAAGAATGCCAAATGCTAAAGTTTTCAATTTAGACATTAGTAGCCACACAAAAGCTTGAGATGACAGTTTGGAAAGAGTTAGCTTTAGTGATATAAAGTAAAACATTGTAGGTGTCATGGGTCAGAAGGTGGATACACAAGTTAACTGTGAACCTTTACGTAGAGCCACATAGAGACGCAGAGTCTAAGGAATCCCCTGGTTTTCACCCTTTAATCCCTTACACAAGGGATCTGGTCTTCACTGCAGGCCATGCACAGGTCACTACCCCCAACCTTATTAGCCATAGTGACAGCTGACAGACAGGCAAAGTACAGGAGAAGAAGACAGTAGACATAACTGGGTCTCAAGCAGAAGGTCAGAGCAGGCAGAAGGTCTTCTTGAATCCTAGTAGAAAGTCAAGTCAGGTAGCAGACAAATAGGATGGTCAGCAAAATGCCAAAGGTCAGCACCAAAAAACAGAAAACAGAATATCACTCTAAATGTTATGAGAAACAACAACATACTGACAGCAAGTTGAGGGGGCGGTTACCTTTAAGTAACCTCAGGAAGTCTCACAGTTCCATAAAAACATTAGTTTTCAGAGAGGCTTATGTATGTGATATTCAAGTGTCAATATACTTTCACCCATGTAGTATAATTAAAGGGGTTTTGCCACGAAGTAAAAATGACATGAGAATCTTGCAAATGAAATAACAAACATTTTTACCATTCATTTATTAAAAATTGTGGACCGTTTTTGTGTTGCTCCTTTAGTGATCCATTGTTTACAGCTCATCTCCAGGGGATACGACCAGGGCTGAGAACTCCTCACTCCTGGTCAGACATGCTCAGACATCACCTCTCCTCTCAGGCAGTTACTGAGTGGTCAAATCCCAGGTGCTGTCATTCTACTCCCATCCTCTGCATTCCTTAGTAATTATTCAAATAGTTCAAATAAATAAAGAGAAACCTCAATGAGGTATGTGCATTAATAAAGAGAAAAAGGGGCAAAAACGTTACCTCTCAGCTACTCACAATACTTAACATAAACAGAGAGAGGAAAGGCCTGGTGATGTCATCCTGCTGGGTCACATGATATGCATTTCAAAGAAATCACATATGCCCCCTTCTGAGCACACAGAGCTGAAGAGCTGGATGCAGAAGGTATGAAATGAGATTGTGGCAAAACCCCTTTAAGTATTAATATATTCATGGATTTTGTTCAGAAATATGTTAGATGTTTTATTCAATTTTCCTACCGAAATCTAGCATACTCATCACTTATGTAATGTTTAGTTTTCAACCTAGCAGGAGTCAGGTAACTTTACCTGAATGGATTGCTCTCACTGTTAGTAAAACTTGAGCAATTATATCTTACCCCAAATTAGAGTTACATTTTGACCAAGAAAATTCATACTCTCTTTGTCTGCTCTTGATGGGCTTTCAACAGAACATGGATTTTGTCCCCCCAAATAATATCGCTGTGTGTAGCACGGACAGCAGCTAGATGGGTTGGGAGTGACTCAATAAGGTCCTGGTAGGTTGTCACAGTTATCTGGAACTATGCTGACTACAGTGCATAAAACAGCTGCTGGAAATTATGTGATGGAGGATTCATAGAGGGATCATGATAATCAAGCTGGTAATACAGATGCTTAATTGGAATCAAGTTTGGAAAATTAGGGGGCCAGGATAGTACTTGGACATGTCACATTATCTTGCTGGAAGATCCCTTCTGCCCCAGGTTACACAAGCACCAGGGAAGGGATAGTCCCGGATTGATTTATACCCAAATCAGTTGTGAGGGCCTGCCATAGGAATGTGTGGGTGCAGAGAATGCCTCAAAAGAATTCCTCAGATCATAATGCTGACACCACAGCTTGTGTTCTTCCAGCACAATTGCCAAGTTGGGTGATAATGCTGGGGAATCAGTCTCAATAATGGCAGCCCTAGTGGACACTGCTCTTCCTAGCAGCCGGAAGAGCAGCCCAACTAGTAGTAGGGGGATGGGAATGCAGGTAAGAAAAGACAGTTAGTAGTTGTAGGGGATTCTATAATCAGGAAGACGGATAGAATAATTTGTCGCCAGGACCGCCTCAACTGAATGGTTTGCTGTCTCCCTGGTGCCAGGGTTCGGCATGTGGTGGACCGGGTGGATAAATTACTGGGAGGGGCTGGCGATGACCCAGCTGTTGTGGTCCATGTTGGAACCAATGACAGAATACATGGTAGGTGGAGGATCCTAAAGAATAATTTTAAAGAACTAGGCTCAAAGCTGAAGGGAAGGACCTCCAAGGTTGTGTTCTCCGGAATACTGCCGGTGCCATGCGCTACTCAGGAAAGACAGCGAGAGCTCAGGGAGTTAAATGCATGGCTTAAGTCTTGGTGTAGGGCAGAGGGGTTTGGGTTCTAAGAGCACTGGGCTGATTTTCCATTGGGGTACAATCTGTTTTCTACAGATAAATTGCCCCGGAATGGAAGGGGTCTGCTGTGCTGGGGGAAAGAATTCTAGAAGGGGTGCAGGAGTATTTAAACTAGGGATGAGGAGGGAGGACAATATAGAAAATGAAGAGGTAGATAGGGTAGAGAGTGGGCAGAGAAGTGGGTGGAGAAGTGAAATCGGGGTGGTGGAGTAGACCAGTGGATAAGGAGATCCATGTGTTGCAAACCAGCATTGAAGATATAGATACCCATAATATCTCATGTAATCTCATGCCATCTACTAACTGTGTAATAAATAATCACATGCTGTCTACTAAAGGTATAAAGTATAATCCCATGACATCCTCTGAAAGGGTAATGTATAATCCCATGCCATCTACCGAAGAAGAGATGTTTAATCGAATGCCGTCATCTGAACAGGTAACGTTTAATCCCATAATGTCTACTGATCGGGTAATGTATGATCCCATGCCGTCTAATGAACATGTTAGATACAATCCCAAACCGTTGACGGAAAGTGTAAAACTGGAAGGGAACTTAAAATGTCTATTCACGAATGCTAGAAGTCTTGCAACCAAAATGGGGGAACTTGAGGCACTAGTTGTAGAGGAGCGGATTGCTGAAACATGGCTGGACTCCTCACATGATTGGGTGGTCAACCTTCAAGGTTTTAATCTATTTAGGAAAGGCAGGGCGAGGAGGATTGTGTCTGTATGTAAGGAATGATAATGATGTGGAAACATTGTTGGTGGAAATACCAGGGGGGGGGGTAATGCTGAAAATATTATTTTTGGTGTAAACTATAGACCCCCAAACATCATTGAGGAGATAGCAGAACAGGTGCATAATCAAATGGTGCGGGCAGCATAGGCAGTGTAAGCTTCCACTCACATTTTGGCCACCATCTTGGTTCAGCCTGGGGGTTTCTTCGCTCTGGGATCGCCGCTTTTCGTAAGACGGATGATGGCACTCCAACACAGGCTTCAGTTGAATCTGGCCTTGAGCCAGTTTTATTGCGGCACAGTATTCACATACATAAACCAAAACAAAATCCTTGGCCGTCTGGCCACTAACTACACAATATACAGACAGAGTGTCCCTCTCTAACGTGTGAGCTGGACCTAATGTTCAAACCCACAATAAACTCTGTCAACTTCTTCCAGTCTCCCACTGGGTCGCGGCTTCTTCCAAGCCTCTGGGGGGGCCAGAGCCTCTCTCCAGCTCCTTTACTACACACCACTGCAGGTAGCAGAACACGCCCCCCTGATTATCTGGAGCAGCAGGCTTTTGTAGGCCTCCAAGGCCATGCCAAAACATGTGCTGGAACATGGGAACATGGGTACGTGGGAACATGGGGAGTAGACACCCACCCGACACATTGTCTACTCCCATTAAGAACCGACCCCAAGAACGGCTGAAAAGCCAAACTAACCATATACCTTTGCCAACCACTTAGTGTGGCTGACAATACATCTGACCGGCTCCTATTCCACCAAGGCCACATATCCTTGGTGGCATGTCGCATATACCACTCGGGTATATCTCCACCTAGTGGCAGAAACAGGCAACTACAAGTAGCCAGGCCGCCACAGCAGGTACAGTGGTAATAATGGGTGACTGTAATTACCCAGGCATTGACTGTGGTCACGGTTCTGCATCAACTGAAAAGGGAAGGAAGTTCCTCAATCTTAGAGGATAATTTCATGGGGCAGTTTGTCGAGGAACCCACCAGAAGTGATGCTCGGTTGGATCTGGTACTTTCTAACAAAGCAGAACTTGTCGGAGCAGTCACGGTTTCTGAAAATCTTGGTAACATTGACCACATTATTATTCATTTTAGCGTAAACTGGAAAAAAGAAAAAACAGAGCGGGAAGGCTAAAACATTTAATTTTAAAAGGGCAAAATTTTCCTTATTGAGGGCCGCAATACAGGACATAGACTGGGAACAGCTATTAGCAAATAGTGATGTAGAAGCCAAATGGGAGAGCTTTAAATGTACTTTGGGGAAATTTATTGCAAAATATATTCCTATGGGTAACAAGTATAGGAGACTAAAACTAAAACAAACATGGCTTCTATCTTCTGATAAGAGGGCAATAAACAATAAAAAAGGGCATTTAAAAATATAAGTCAGAGGGCTCGGCATCAGCCTTTGAAAATTACAGAGAGCTTAATAAAATCTGTAAAAAAGTGATAAAAGCAGCTAAAAATTCAAAAATGAAAGGCAGGTGGCCAAGGACAGCAAGACTAACCCCAAGAAATTATTTAAGCATATAAACGGCAAAAAGCCGAAGTCAGAGCAAGTAGGACCCTTAAAAACCTGTGATGGGGTGCTGGTCACTGGGGACCAAGAGAAGGTAGAGGTACTAAATAGGTTTTTCAGCTCAGTACATACTATCAATGAGAAAGTAGTTGATGGGGGTGGGCCAAGTGCAGATGTAGGTGGTGCCAGTACTGTTAATACATCAGCTGCGACAATTAATTGGCTCAGTGTAGAAAAAGTCAAAGCCAAGTTAAATAAACTGAATGTGAACAAGGCTCCATGTCCTCATTGTATAAACCCAAGAGTTCTTAAAGAGCTCAGCTCAGTTATTTCTGTGCCCCTGTACATGATATTTAGAGATTCCGTGGTGACTGGTATAGTACCAGGAGACTGGCGCAAGGCAAATGTAGTTCCCATCTTCAAAAAAGGTTCCAAGTCTTGCCCAGGAAATTATAGATCAGTAAGTTTAACATCTGTTGTGGGAAAAATGTTGAGGGGTTTATAAGGGACTATATACAGGAGTATGTTGACAAATACAATATTATTAGTGATTGCCAGCATGCATTTACTAAGGACAGAAGCTGTCAGACCAATCTGATATGTTTTTATGAAGAGGTGAGTAGAAGTCTGGACTGGCAGCTGTGGATATTGTGTTTTTGGACTTTGCAAAGGCATTTGACACTGTCCCGCATAAGCATTTGTTAGGTAAATTAGAATCCATTGGGTTAGAGATAACAGTGTGTAATTGGATTAAAAACTGGCTGTTGGATCATACTCAGAGAGTGGTGGTAAATGACTCCTACTCTGAGTGGTCCCCGGTTGTGAGTGGTGTGTCGCAGGGCTCAGTATTGGGTCCTCTCTTATTTAATGTATTTATTAACGATATAGTGGAAGGGATCAATAGCACGGTTTCGATTTTTGCAGATGACACTAAGCTATGTAGGGTAGTGCAATCTATGGAAGATACTCAGAAATTGCAAGCAGACCTGGACACACTGAGTGGTTGGGCATCCATTTGGCAAATGGGGTTCAATGTGGATAAATGTAAGGTTCTGCATCTGGGTAGAAATAATCTACAGGCATCATATGTCCTAAGGGGAGAAAAACTTGGAGAATCGCTTGTTGAGAAAGATCTGGGCGTTCTTGTAGATCATAGGCTACAGAACAGCATGCAATGTCAATCAGCTGCCACTAGAGCAAGTAAGATATTGGCGTGTATTAAAAGAGGCATGGACTCACGGGACAAGCATGTAATTCTACCGCTGTACAAAGCATTGGTGCGACCTCACTTAGAATATGCTGTTCAGTTCTGGGCCCCCTTTTAAAGAAGAGATGTAATGGAGCTAGAGAGAGTACAAAGATGAGCAACCAAACTTAAAAGCGGAATGGAGCATCTTAGTTATAAGGAGAGGTTAGTAGAATTGAACTTATTTAGTCTTGAGAAAAGACGGCGTCGGGGGGACATGATTAATTTGTATAAATATATAAATGGTCCCTACAAAAAGTATGGGGAAAAATTATTGCAAGTGAAGCCCCCTCAAAAGACAAGGGGACATTCCCTTCGACTAGCGAAAAAAGGATTCAATCTCCAGAGTAGAAGAGCGTTCTTCACTGTAAGAACTGTGAATCTGTGGAATAGCCTGCCTGAGGAGCTGGTCACAGCAGGAACTGTAGAGAGTTTCAAGAAAGGCTTAGATACCTACCTAGCACTAACGATTATGAATGCGTATGTAGCTATGTAAAAATCTGGATCTTGGCTGCTATAGGCTCTAGGGTCAGAGATATGGTCTCCACTGGATCAGATTGGTTCTTGCCTTGTAGGTTCCAGGGCATTAACCAGTGGTGAGGCTGTGCTTAATGTCCTTGTCTCCCTCCCTTCACCCACATTTTCCCCACCCTCGGTTGAACTTGATGGACACGTGTCTTTTTTCAACCGTACTAACTATGTAACTATTTAAAGCTTTCATGGTGTTATGTTCTTTGATGTGATTTATCGGAGAAGGCAATCCGTACCAAATTAGTAGAGGTCCAATTCTAATGCAGCTGAGAAAATTGAATCCTTTGCTGCCAATGCAACTTTATTTGCGAAGTGCAATGACCCACCCTGCAGCTTCAAAGCCACATACACAGAAGAGTTCAGTAAACTGTTTATTTTGGTGGTAAGCTGCCCCACTGTACTGTGTTGGTTTGCCCTCATGTACATTTATAGCCAATGTTCACATTTCATGTCGGCTATTTGCACTGGTGTTGTTTGTCCATTCATGATACACTTTCACCAGAGCAGCATACAAGCAGTTTCAGAAATACTTCCATCTTTGGCCTGAAAGCCAATAATCATCCATTTTTGCAACGCTGATAAATCTCTTTTACCCATGACAGCAACTCGGGATATGTGTGTAGACAGTCCATCAAACTACTTATTTACCAACCAAGGCTGCTCACAAGTTGTGACTTCCTTCTTGAGCTTCGCACTGCTGACAATGAAACTAGAAAGTGGTCATAATAATGTGATTAAACTGTGAATGTTATACTTGTATAACTCCCATGGTATAGACACATCCTGGGATGTTGCCATTTTTTTTTTCATTGTACAAATATATATGTAATAAATATAATCTTATTGTAGCTTCAAAAGACTCTTTATATTTCTTTTGACTTATCATTTCTACAAACTAGTAGATATCTGCCGCACCAACCAGGGCAGGCCATCCAATTACATAGTATAATATTCAACATAAAGATATTCTTTATGTTCCGTCATCTCTGGACAATGCCGTGTGCAGATTTCACATACCTTTATTGTTCTTATCAAATTGCATGGTCCAGGAGGGACAAAGGAAATCACATTACTCAATTCCTGTTGTGCAATCTGGTTTGATCATATAATTCTGTGGACTTTTTATGTCTTTTCACAGAAATCCATCATTTGTAAGAAAAGGTTTGTCCAAAAATGGAATCAATAAGAGGTGGATAGAAAGATCCTTTTCTGTGTAATTTGGACCACTTACAATATCTGCAGCACAATAAGTAGATTGGCACTCTAATAAGTCTAATCGTATGGCTGCTAACTAGCTTTATGCTATATAAACTTGCAATGAATTAAAGCTTGCTTTGATTCATTTTTAAAGCTATCACATTTTAAGTACAGGGAATATAACACTGTAGCTGCAGTGTTCTTAAATGCATCCAGATTAAATCTTGTTAATTAGATGAATTATAAAGGACCTTTATAAATATATTTTTATAATATACATCAATGGAGATTTAGCATTGTTGTCTGTAAATAACACTTTTATAATTCAATACTTTGGGAACAAGTTACATTTTTGCAATTCGTATTGCAGTAAATATTTTACATCATATTATAAAGAGCTGGTCCTGGATGGGCCTCATATATAGTAACATAGTAGATAAGGTTGGAAAATGTCACAGGTCCACAGAGTTCAACCTATAATCCTACAGTGTTGATCCAGAGAAAGGCAAAAACCCCTGTGAGGCAGGTGTCAATTGTCCCATACAAGATGAAAACTCCTTCCCCACTCCAAATATGTCAACCTGGATCCTGTATCATCTTCTTATTATATTTTTCAAGTAAGGCATCTGAAATGTTTTTTGAACTTGGTCAATGAATTCACCATCACAACTTTATGTGGCCATGATTTTTATAGACTCACCGCTTTTACAGTAGGAAATCCTGCATGTAATAAATGTAAAACCTACTTTCCTCCAGACATAGAGGATGCCCCTATCCTGTTATTACAAACCTAGATGTAAAAATATCATGTAAGAGAATTGTATACTATCCTTTCATATATTTATACATGGCAATGAAATCACCCCCAAGCCATCTTTTCCAAACTGAATAATCCCAGGTTTTATAGCCTATCTTGGCACTAAAAATCCTCCATTCTCTTAGCCAACTTGGTTGCCTTCCTCTGCACTTGCTCTAGCTCAGCTGTGTCCTTCTTATACACTGGTGCCCAAAACTGTATACAATATTCCATATGTGGCCTCACCAGTGATTTGTATAGAGGCAAAACTATGTTCCTGTCTTTAAGTATTTCCTCTTTTAACCCATTACTAACATTGGACATACTGATATGTCCTAGTGTTGGTAAGGGGCTATGTTGTGGGATCGTGGAGCAATCCTGCTACAGATGTGATGCACAGAGGTGGTTACCGCTGGTAACAGAACGGAATGGAGTTGTCTACATTCCCTGCTGTTCAAATCCGTAGATGCCATGGCGTCTAAGTGAGTGAGAAACCTTGTCGGTCCTCCTAGTGGCTTCCATCGCCACCATGTTTTTCATCTTGCTACCTCCTGTCCCAGGCAGGAAATGGTAAAACCTCTATCTTTGTGCACCCTATTGCATTTTTTATACAATGCAATAGGCTGTATTAGTGATCACATCCCCTAGTGGTCAAGCTCCCTAGAAGGACTCAATGTTAAAGTACAAAACAAAGAAAATGTTTTAAACTATAAAAAACAAAAAAAAATAAAAGTTCAAATAACCCCTTTTGCCATTTTACAAATGAAAACAATAAAAATTATACAAAATTATAAAAAAAAGTTACACATGATTGGTATCAGTGCACCCATAAAATTCTGTATGCTGAACACCGTGGAAGAATTGCTTTTTTTGGTCATTTCACGTCCCCTAAAAAGTATTCCAAACTGCTTCCAATAAAAAGAACACTTCATCCCGCAAAAAAATGCACCTTCACTCAAGTCCATAGGTAGGAGTACAAAAAAGTTATTGGTCGCAAAAAATGACTCTGCACTGAACATTTTAAAAAAAAATTTGTTACCAAAACCCTACATGTTTACTATTGTCAGATTCGTATCAACCTGTAGAATACAGATAATATATCAATTAGGGCTTGTTCACACGACGTTTTGGATCCTTTTTACGGATCCGTTTTTAAGGAGTGAAAACTGCATCCGATAAACGGATCCGAAAAACGCAAGATGTGATACTTTATTTGGATCCGTATTGTATGCTTTTGTGTTGCATTTAACAGATCCGCTTTACGGATCTCTCTCTCTCTCTGCTCAGCGTTAGCCCATCCACGATCTCCTCAGCGACAGCCCATTTACTTTCTCCTCAGCAGCAGCCCATCCACGTTCTCCTCAGCGTTAGCCCATCCACGATCTCCTCAGCAGCTCATCCACGATCTCCTCAGCAGCTGCCCATCTACGATCTCCTCAGCAGCAGCCCATCCACGATCTCCTCAGCAGCCCATCCACGATCTCCTCAGCAGCAGCCCATCCACGATCTCCTCAGCAGCCCATCCACTTTCTCCTCAGCAGCCCATCCACGATCTCCTCAGCAGCAGCCCATCCACGATCTCCTCAGCAGCCCATCCACGATCCCATCAGCAGCCCATCCACGATCTCCTCAGTTGCAGCCCATCCACTTTCTCCTCAGCAGCAGCCCATTCACTTTCTCCTCAGCAGCCCATCCACGATCTCCTCAGCAGCAGCCCATCCACCATCTCATCAGCAGCAGCCCATCCACTTTCTCCTCAGCAGCCCATTCACTTTCTCCTCAGCAGCCCATTCACTTTCTCCTCAGCAGCCCATTCACTTCGCCTCAGCCGCCCAGTCACCTTCTCCTCAGCAGCCCATTCACTTTCTCCTCAGCAGCCCATTCACTTTCTCCTCAGCAGCCCATTCACTTTCTCCTCAGCAGCCCATCCACGATCTCCTCAGCAGCCCATCCACGATCTCATCAGCAGCAGCCCATCCACGATCTCCTCAGCAGCAGCCCATCCACTTTCTCCTCAGCAGCAGCCCATCTCACGATCTCCTCAGCGGCTCATCCACCATCTCCTCAGCAGCCCATCCACATCTCCTCAGCAGCCCATCCACGATCTCCTCAGCAGCAGCCCATTCACTTTCTCCTCAGCAGCCCATTCACTTTCTCCTCAGCAGCCCATTCACTTTCTCCTCAGCAGCCCATTCACTTTCTCCTCAGCAGCCCATTCACTTTCTCCTCAGCAGCCCATTCACTTTCTCCTCAGCAGCCCATTCACTTTCTCCTCAGCAGCCCATTCACTTTCTCCTCAGCAGCCCATCCACGATCTCCTCAGCAGCCCATCCACGATCTCCTCAGCAGCAGCCCATTCACTTTCTCCTCAGCAGCAGCCCATCCACGATCTCCTCAGCAGCCCATCCACGATCTCCTCAGCAGCCCATCCACGATCTCCTCAGCAGCCCACCCACGATCTCCTCAGCAGCAGCCCATTCACTTTCTCCTCAGCAGCAGCCCATCCACGATCTCCTCAGCAGCAGCCCATCCACTTTCTCCTCAGCAGCCCATCCACTTTCTCCTCAGCAGCCCATCCACGATCTCCTCAGCAGCCCATTCACTTTCTCCTCAGCAGCAGCCCATTCACTTTCTCCTCAGCAGCCCATTCACTTTCTCCTCAGCAGCAGCCCATTCACTTTCTCCTCAGCAGCAGCCCATTCACTTTCTCCTCAGCAGCAGCCCATTCACTTTCTCCTCAGCAGCCCATTCACTTTCTCCTCAGCAGCCCATCCACGATCTCCTCAGCAGCACTCCATTCACTTTCTCCTCAGCAGCAGCCCAATCACTTTCTCCTCAGCAGTCCATTCACTTTCTCCTCAGCAGCAGCCCATCCACTTTGTCCTCAGCAGCCCATTAACGTCCTCCTCATCAGGACATCCACGATCTCCTCAGCAGCTGTCCATTCAGTTTCTCCTGAGCAGCCCATCAACGATCTCCTCAGCATCAGCCCATCCACTTTCTCCTCAGCAGCAGCCCATCCACGATCTCCTCAGCAGCAGCCCATTCACGATCTCCTCAGCAGCCCATCCACGATCTCCTCAGCAGCAGCCCATTCACTTTCTCCTCAGCAGCAGCCCATTCACTTTCTCCTCAGCAGCAGCCCATTCACTTTCTCCTCAGCAGCAGCCCATTCACTTTCTCCTCAGCAGCCCATTCACTTTCTCCTCAGCAGCAGCCCATTCACTTTCTCCTCAGCAGCCCATTCACTTTCTCCTCAGCAGCAGCCCATTCACTTTCTCCTCAGCAGCCCATTCACTTTCACCTCAACAGCAGACCATTCACTTTCTCCTCAGCAGCTGCCCATTCACGATCTCCTACTCAGCTGCTCTGCCCACTCACGATCTCCTGCTCAGCTGCTCTGCCCATTCACGATCTCCTGCAGCCGCTCACCGCTGATCCACCGATCCACAGCCCTGCAGCCATGCTCACCCGCCGATCCACAGCCCTGCAGCTTCGCTCACTCGCCGATCCACAGCCCTGCAGCTTCGCTCACCCGCCGATCCACAGCCCTGCAGCTTCGCTCACCCGCCGATCCAGCGATCCATCCCCCTGCAACCACGCTCACCCTCCGATCCATCGGCTGTGCACTGTGCTTTTCGGATGCGCTTTCAGCCGACAATACGTAGCCACATTGTGGAGTGCTTTTGGACAGGTGCCAAAAGCGCACTCCATTATTTCCTATGGGCTTTCACTTGCGTAGAACGCAAAAAGAATTGACATGTCAATTCTTAAAGCGGATCCGAAAAGCGCAGCGCAGGAGAGCCCTCAAAAGCGAATCACCGATCTTCCGTGAGAACAGCGATGCGCTTTTGCCATTGAAAGCAATGTTAATCACACTGACAATTGTTAGATCCGTTTTGCGGATCCGTAAAACAGATCCGTAAAACGGATCACAAAAGCGTCGTGTGAACACTGAGGATTGAAAGCTATAAAAAACAAAACTTCTGCAACCCCTGACACAAGTACTTTTTTTTTCATTCAGCTCACTATACTTTGTTATACTATTCTATGGTATGGTAAATGACACCATTAGAAAGTACATCTTGTCCCACAAAATAAAAGCCCTTATATGTCTATGTAGGTGGAAAAATAATAAAAGTTATGGCTCTGGGAGGGGAAAACGAATGTAGCAAAAAGGGGTTAATGCAACCCACTATTTTATTTGCTTTGGCAGAAGTTCCGTAACATTGGTCACTGAGTTTAAGGCAATGTTCACACGGCTGCTAAATACGGTGCGAGATACGTCCCAGTCATTACAGTAATCCACAGTTCTCATAGAGAGCTATGGATTACGTCTCCTCTCCCTGCTCGCACAATACGGGGAGCAGGGAGAGAAGTGACATGTCAATTATTCACAGCGTATAGAATAATGAATGTCTATGGGGCCGGCGGGCTGCTGGTCCCCCCCCCCCCCACGCCCCGCTCCCACCCCTTCCCGCCCCTGTACACACGGCATAATTGCGGGGCCGCTATTACACCGTGTGAACCTAGCCTAAGACTACTGTCTACCAATATCACCAAATCTTTTTCAGCCATAGTTTTAAACAGTATCATGCTTTTTATTACATAATTGTACTTTTTGTTTCCTCAGCCCAAGTGCATAACCTTACGTTTATCCACTTTAAACTTCATTTATCCACTTTAAACTTCATCCCTTTGTAATATTCTATTGCCCTCCTCTATGTTGATTACCTTACAGCAGTGGTCTTCGAACTGCGGCCCTTCAGTTGTTGGGAAACTCCCATCATGCCCACTATTATAGATTATAGAAATGCATGATGGGAGCTGTAGTTTCCCAACAGCTGGAGGTCCGCAGTTTGAAGACCCCTTACAGAGCTTTGTATCATCAGCAAGTATTGCAATTCTGTTGTATTAGTGATTTTCTAGGTCATTAATACATATGTTGAAAAGAAGAAGACCCAATTTAATATCTGAGGGAGAAAAGAAGAACAAATTCAGGTGAAACATGCGAAAGAGATGCTCATTGTGAGATGGAGGGGAATGATACTTTGAGATGAATTATGAATGGCACAGGGAATACATTGTGGAGGAACTGGTGGACCATAATGAATGAAACTAGGGACATTATAATAGGAAAAGGGTCTTTGACTGGCACTTCAGAGGCATTATTACTGGCATTATGGACATACGTATACCCATACATGCTGATTATCTTTTCTCGGCCAGGTGGGATCTTCCAGCAAGACAATGTGACAAGATACATGGCTAGAAATATCTAATATTCATTGGAAGAGAATGACCAGGACTTCCAAGTACTACCCTGCCCCCTAACTCTCCAGACTTAAACCCAATTGAGCATCTGTAGGACCACCTTAATCATTGTGTATGCTCTATGGATCCTTTCCCAGACTCCCTCCAGCAGCTGTGGGATGCACTAGAGGCAGCATGGCTCCAGATACCTGTGACAACCAGGACCTTGAGTTTAATTGCTGTCCATGCTGCACATGATGATGTTTCTGGATATTAACTGGTGGTCATAATAATGTGACTTGTATGGCGTACAAAATCCAATGGCATTTTAACATTGCCATACCGCGATTTTTGGCTTGGGTTTGTGCTAAAAACCGTGGCCAGTTTTCAGATTTCCTGCCTGCCCAGTACATTGATTGGATGGGAATCTGGCATAAGATAGAGCATGTTTTAAAATTCTACGGAATCTGATGGATTTCAAAACTGAACGGAAAAAAATTTGCGCTGTGTAGACTGTCACAGACTTTCTATTGCTGTCTATAGGGCACTAGTTGCAGTCGGATATTCTGCAGATTCTAAATACTGAATCCACCAAAAATCTGACCAAAAAACCAGTGCTGTGTAGACATAGCCTTAGTTTATGGTAGTTAGAATTCCACTCTATAATGCAACATTTACCTTAGTAATGAAGGAATATATTTTTATAAAAGTTACAATTGACCTGCTACTTTCCATTTCCTAAATGCCTGTTAGTTTTATGTCTATAACTCTATAACCTGAAGTACAACCTTTTTAAGAACATTCTTTTCCAAAGGCTCTCAAATATTTGATCTAAGGAAACCCACATTTTAGGTGTTCATCTAGTATATTTAATAACATTTTATACTACTCAAGAACTTGATGAAATGAAATATCATGACAGCTTTTTCACAATCCCCTTACACAGTTTATGACAGTATTTATTGCTAAGTACGTTTCTCCGACAGCCATCACCGTGTGATAGACATGAATTATGACTGAATGTGATTCACTTATAAAAATCACCTTCATTACCGCAATCTTTGAAATGTTTTTATGTTGCTGGTTTTATGATGTTTAGTCATATCAAGATTGGCCAAGTACATATAGTGTAGTATCTATAACACTGCTCCCATTCTCTTACTGACACTTCCCAGCTCAAGAAAACCTCCTTTAACTGTCATTTTTCAGTTTTATTGTATGGGAGCCTCTGAGCAGACAACCAGAATTATTTAGGAACGCTATTAATGCTAGTAATAATGTATGGACATGTCTGATACTATAGCACTCAATCTTTGAACATTTTCTACCGTTGCTTAAGGTGGCATTTTTATGACCAGAATTGGTAATGATCAGCATATACCGTCTTATCACACGTAACAGCTGACTCCATTATATTTGTTTGTAGGTTCCATGTGAAATCCATTGGCAATTACCAACACATGGCCAATAATGTTTTCATTTTCTAATTTCCAAGTGATTGCAACAATAGTTGATGCAATAGGAATAAAATAGAATGAGGATTGTTGTGATGGAAAACTGATCTTCAACCTTGGAATTTCATGTTAATCTGATCATTTATTTGTACTTTGTAAAAGCATAATGTATAAACAGCAGGTGACACAAGTCTAGATGGAGTAGGACTTGGTGTGACTGGTGCTAGATTTTAGCCTTCCCTTCTGAGCTGAAATAATTCTGCTTTGACGATTTAGTCTTGAAGGGATTTTCCAATCTGGTTACTTGTAGGTCTGAGGCTAGCTAATAGCTCACTCTGAGCCAGCATCAGAAAACAGGGAGGTGGCTGCAATTGCACATTTTTCTACATTCATTTCTATGGGAGTTTAGAAAATATAGTAGCTGAGTTCACTTGGAAGTAACTATATGAAAAAATACCTTTTAAGACTGAATTGTTACTACAAAAAAAAAAACAAAAAAAAGAACTATTCTTCATTTTTCATCTATCCAGCAGGTGACACAAGTCTAAATGGAGAATGACTTGGTGAGAATGGTGCTAGATTTTAGTCTTCCCTTCTGTGCTGAAATAATTCTGATGCTTCCTGCTTTGACAATTTAGTCTTAAAGGGATTTTCCAATCTGGTTACTTGTGGGTCTGAGGCTAGCTCCTAGCTCACTCTGAGCCAGCGTCAGAAAACAGGGAGGTGGCTGCACTTGTACATTTTTCTACATTCATTTCTATGGGATTTTAGAAAATACAGTATCTGAGTTCACTTGGAAGTAACTAAATTAAAAAAAAAAACTTTTAAGACTGAATTGTCACTACAAAAAGAAAAAAAAAAACCTATTCTTCATCTATCCAGGGATATTGAGGTAACTAGCATGACGGTCCTTGTCCTGTACCACTTATAATTCTCCTCCTCTTTCTGTTAACAGGTGTCAAGTAGCTGTGATTATGTGTTTGTTAGTGGGAAAGAGACAAGAGGATCAATGAATGCACAAGCTATTTTCACCTATGAACATCTCAGTGCACCATTAGAAATGACTGTATGGGTACCCAAACTCCCTTTATCCATTGAACTTTCCGACTCGAAACTAAGCCAAATAAAAGGCTGGAGAATTCCAATACTACCAGACCGCAGGTAAGCACGTATATTATGTATGAACATATTACAGCTAAGTAGCTTATACTAGTCATGCAGTGAGAGAAAATAACTTTATACCTAAATGACTTTTTATTGAATTGCATTTCTAGAGCTCAATCGATGTACAGAGCGCTTAACAACAATGAAATTACAAAATATGAAATATGGCTAGTACACAAGAAGCAACAGCTCCTACAAGTGTGAGAACATTCAATGTCAGGGCAATGGATGCTTTCATTAAAAAAAATATAGAGACATTGGAAGATTTGTCTTTTCTTTGAGTCCTTCTTACAACTAGCTAGTGCTATCTCTGAACTTCACTATTTTATGCTCTATACTAAAATATGCTGCAAACACATCTAACTTTTGTCACTTTAGGACCGCTATTTGCCAGATTAAAGAGCTCCTGCATAGTTCATGCCTCACTATAGAGGACTTTGCATATCCATGTATAGAAGGTCTACAGCTGTAAATGGGAACTTTGCAATAGTTATTTTTTCCTTTGTTGGCACTGTATGAAAGCTTCCTGCTAGGTTCTCTACAGTAGTTGCTAACAGGTGATTACTGGAGTCCAAGCAGCAATGTACCTTTCAATCAACTTGCATTAAAAAGTAAAAAAAAGATTGACAGATTCAATGACACTATGTGGCCATATCTGTTATGTAACTTGCTGCTTTAACCCCTTCAGGATGCAGCCAGTTTTGGACTGAAAGACGCAGCCATATTTTTCCAATCTGATATATGTCAATTTATGCGGGAATCTTCGCGGCGTCTAAATGAATGAGGAACGGTGCCGTGCGCCGTTTCTCACTCAGATTGGGGCCCCTGCGATGAGATCAAGGGGGCCCTGATTGGTTTACATGGCAGTTGGAAGCCTTGTGAATGTTTTTCATTTGACTACTTCCTGCCCCAGTCAGAAAGTAGTAAAAGCGCCATCTTTGTACTTTGTTTACACAGAAAAGGGTGTAGAAATGATTGCGCCCCTTAGTGATCAAACACCACAGAGGGACTCAAATTGAATGTGACAAAAATAAATTAAAAGTGTAAAAAAAATAAATTAAACGTTTACCCCCTTTTGCAATTTTACAAATATAAATAAATAATAAAAAAGTTATACATAATTGGTATCGCTGCATCTGAAAAATTCTGATCTATTAAAATATAACATCATTTATTCCATACGCTGAACACCAAAAAAGAAAAAATTCCAAACACCAAAATTGTGGAGTTTTTTGGTCATTTCATGTGCCCTAAAAATTGGACTAAAAGTGATCATAAAGGTTGCATCTATCCCAGAATCTTACCAATAAAAAGTACACTTCAGCCCGCAGAAAATGCAACATCCCACAGGTCTATAGGTGGTAGTACAAAAAAAGTTATTGGTCACAGAAAGTGGTGCTGCTGTGCAAATTTCAATAATAGTAAATGTTTGGATTTTTATTTTTCTGGTACTATAGCATAACGTAAACCCTACATATTTGGTATTTCCAGAATCGTATCAATCTGCAGAATATAAACAGTACATCATTTATGCCAGATTGTGAACGCTGTAAAAAAAATACTGCAAACATGGTACAAGTATGTGTTTTTCACATTTTCACCCACTTAGAATTTTTTTGCTGTTTCCCAGTATATTCTATGGTACAGTGAATGACACCATTAGCAAGTATATCTTGTCCTGAAAAATAAAAGCCCTCAAATTTCTATGTAGATGGAAAAATTAAAAAGGCTCTTGGAAGGCGGGGAAGGAAAAAACAAACATGTCAACCAAAAAAAATGCTCCGTCCTTAAAGGGTTAAATGTTTGTTTTTGTGTTTTTTTACAACAGTAGCGGTTTTAGAAATTTCATAAAAATTTTTCACATTTTCAAGAACATTTGCAGCACAGATTTTTTACAGACCAGTCCTGTTCTGACGTGACTTTGAGGGGCCTGTATGTTAGACACCACCATAAATGACTTTCTAAGAAACTACACACTTAAACTATTTAAAACAGCATTTTGGACATTTGTTTACCCTTTTGGGGGGTTTCACAGAAGTTAGAGCAAGGTGAAAGTGAAATTATACATAATTGGTATCGCTGCATCTGAAAAATTCTGATCTATTAAAATATAACATCATTTATTCCATACGCTGAACACCAAAAAAGAAAAAATTCCAAACACCAAAATTGTGGAGTTTTTTGGTCATTTCATGTGCCCTAAAAATTGGACTAAAAGTGATCATAAAGGTTGCATCTATCCCAGAATCTTACCAATAAAAAGTACACTTCAGCCCGCAGAAAATGCAACATCCCACAGGTCTATAGGTGGTAGTACAAAAAAAGTTATTGGTCACAGAAAGTGGTGCTGCTGTGCAAATTTCAATAATAGTAAATGTTTGGATTTTTATTTTTCTGGTACTATAGCATAACGTAAACCCTACATATTTGGTATTTCCAGAATCGTATCAATCTGCAGAATATAAACAGTACATCATTTATGCCAGATTGTGAACGCTGTAAAAAAAATACTGCAAACATGGTACAAGTATGTGTTTTTCACATTTTCACCCACTTAGAATTTTTTTGCTGTTTACCAGTATATTCTATGGTACAGTGAATGACACCATTAGCAAGTATATCTTGTCCTGCAAAATAAAAGCCCTCAAATTTCTATGTAGATGGAAAAATTAAAAAAGGCTCTTGGAAGGCGGGGAAGGAAAAACAAACATGTCAACCAAAAAAAATGCTCTGTCCTTAAAGGGTTAAATGTTTGTTTTTGTGTTTTTTTACAACAGGAGCGTTTTTAGAAATTTCATAAAAAATTTTCACATTTTCAAGAACATTTGCAGCACAGATTTTTTACAGACCAGTCCTGTTCTGATGTGACTTTGAGGGGCCTGTATGTTAGACACCACCATAAATGACTATCTAAGAAACTACACACTTAAACTATTTAAAACAGCATTTTGGACATTTGTTTACCCTTTTGGGGGGTTTCACAGAAGTTAGAGCAAGGTGAAAGTGAAATTTCAAAATTTCACTTTTTTCTGCAGATTTTAAATTTTTATCCTTTATTCACTGGTACGCAGTTGATGTTACCAGAGAATCGCAACTCAACATTGATTCTGCCATCTCTGCTGTTTTTAGAGATATCCCATATGTGACTTTAGTTCACTATTTGACTCAACTACAAGCATCAGAATAGAAAGAGCACCTGCTAGATTTTGAGGTCTCATTTTCATGCGGATTTTTTTAGATGCCATTTCAGGTATGAGGACAACATAAGATGCTAAACATAATAAAACACCCCTAAAGTGGCCTCATTTAAGAAACTACACCTCTCAAGAAATATATCTAGGAGTGTAGTGAGTATATTGACCCCATAGATGTTTCACAGATTTTTTTAGCGTTAGGCTGTGAAAATGGAAAGTTATTTTTTTTCCAACAAAATGCAAATTTAGCTGAAGATGTTTCATTTTCACAAGTAAAAAAAAAAGCACCCCAAAATTTGTTACACAATTCCTGGTGAGTACACAAATGAAGAGAAAAAAGGCAACTGCCAGCTCACCAAAAAATGAAGTCAGCAGCTGAGCCGTCCGTGCATGTAAGCCGTCAGGAGAAGACATTGGATCAATGTATAAGTGCACTTCTACATTGAGTACACACATATCTTATATATGGGTGTAAACTGCTGTTTGGGTGCATGGCAGGGCATACGAGGGAGGGAGCAATATTTGGCTTTTGCAACGCAGATTTTTGTGGGTGCCATGTCGCATTTACAAAGCTTCCAAAGCACCAGAACAGGTGAAACCTTTCAGAAGTCACCCCATTTTGAATTTAACATTCCTCAAGGATCTCATCTAGGCATGTATTTCGCATTTAAGGCCCAGAAGGTATTTAACAGTTTTATAAGCATTGGGCTGTAAAAATGGTAAAAAAAAACCTGCAGTTCCACCATTGTTTTTCTACTTAATTTTTACAGTGCTTGCCCTGTGGTATAAATTAAATTATAACTTTAAGCTATAGAAATACATTTGTAAAAAATTGCTTATTTATATTGTCTTAATCCAGGAGCCATAAGTTTTTGTTTTTTTTTTTCTTTTCATGGAGCTGTATAAGGCTTGTTTTTTGCAGGATTAGTTGATGTTTTTATTGGTACTATTTTGAGGTTCATATGATGATTGGATAACTTTTTATCAAGGTTTTTGGCAGGCGGGATGAACAAACTACAGCAATCCTTTTAGTGTTTTTTATTTTTATTTTCTCCAGTGGTCACCATGCGGTATAAATGGCATGCTACATTTGCTCAGCAGGTTAATACGATTACAAGATACCCAATTTATATTTTTTCTATGTTTCACTGCTTTTACACAATAAAACACTTTTATTTAAAAAAGGAAACAAGTTTTTGTATCACCATAGTCTGAGAGCCAAATCTTTTTTATTTTTTTTGTTTGTGGAGCTTTGTAGGGGCTTATTTTTTTGAAAGATAAGTTGATGTTTTTATTGGTACAATTTTTGGGAAGACAACACTTTTTGATCACCTTTAAGTCCATATTTTGGAAGACCGGATGAGGAAAATTCATCAATTTTGGTAGTTTTTTTTTATTTTTTAACAGCGCTCACCGTGCAGTGCTCATGACATGTTACTTTTACTCTGTGGGTCGATACAATTATGGCCGTACCCAATTTACATAGTCCCTTTTTTAACGTTTTGATTGTGTAACACAATATTTTTTTATTGCTATATACTGACAGCCATAACTTTTTTTTATTTTACTGTATATGGAGCTGTTCAAGGGCTATTTTTTGGGGAAAAACTGATGTTTTCATTGTTATCGCTTTTTATTCAGTTTTGTGTGCTGCAGATGAACAAAAATTGCAATTCTGTCAGTTTTTATTTTTTTTTACAGCATTCATCCAGCGGGTTAAATAACGTGGCAAGTTTATAGGCTAGGTCATTATGGAAGTGTCAATACCAAATATGTGTACTTAATTTATTTTTTATCTTTTTTGGTCTGTGACTGGTATGTTGTAATGTGAAAAGGGCAATGTGCATGTTTTTACTTTCTTTGTGTGTTTGTGTTCAACATTTTTCTTTTTCACTTTTTTTTATTTTTACACTATTTTCACTTGTCCCCATAGGGGACTTGACTTAAGTGATCTACAGATTGTTGTTATCACACATAACAGTTCATGCCTGTACTGTTAGGGTATGTTCACACAGCGTGTTCTGTCCGTGTGAACATACATTATTAGATGCATGTTTGGATCTGTCTATTGGACCCTAAACGGACCCAAACACGTATTTAGTAATGATTAGTGTGATTTTACATTGCTTTTCATGTAAGATACGCATCGGCGTTCAGATGAGTGATCGCCTATGCGTGTTTCTTTTTCACTGTGTCTTTTGGATCCGTCTTTTGGATCTGTTCTAAGAATTGACATGTCAATTCTTGATCCGAAGGACGCAGCTGACACCCTATTTAAAACTATAGGGTGCAATCCTGCTGCAGTCAAAACACATCCCAACACGCACCTGCGTGTTGGATGCATGTTGGATGTGTTTTGGATCCAATTGACGCTGTGTTTTTGGATGCAATTTTCGGATCCAAAATTGGATCCAAAAACGGCGTGTGAACATACCCTTAACTATCAGTCACCATGGTGGTGATGTCACAAACAACCTGGAAACCATTGTTAGTCTTTCGGGTTGTCAGGGAAGCCATCGGAGCCTGCAATCGCGCCCAGGAGGTGGGGTTCGATGGTGACAGAGGAAGCTCCCTCCCCCTGTCTTTTTCATAGCTGCCGTTGTCCTGATAGCATCTATGGACTTAGCTGGTGAAAAGCTCTGCTCATTGCCGATAGCGCACAGAGTCAGCTGTAATGTACCGGTACGTTCGATTGCAGTAAATTACATGCAATCAGGACATACCGGTACGTCCTTTTGCATGAAGGGGTTAAAGGACAGGTTTGAGTTTATAAACTGACCTGTTTTTTTCTTTTATTAGTTTACATGATGCATTTAAGCAAAGTGGGTTATATTCAACTCATAGGGCGACATGTATGAAGCTCACCACATCGGAGCGCAAGTTTTCGAGCGCTCGAACGTGAAAGCTGCACTTCATGTATGTCGACGGCGGAGGTGCGCTCATACATGCGGTGTAAAGTCAACCGCGCCTCGCCAGTGTGTGAGCCGCAGTATGGAACTTAGAAACTTGGAAGTGCGGGACTGCGTCTAAGATTCACCGCCCGAGGAGGTGCGCTCATACATGCGGTGAAAAGTTCACCACGCCTCGCCAGTGTGTGGGGCGCAGAAGGGACTACGCCTAACATGTATTCCGAATCGAGCCAGGCTGGAAATGAGCGAAAAATCATTAAACATCTCCGTGAGGCATGGAGTATGTTTAAAAAAATCGTTTTTATTACGTGTAAAACATTATCTGAAAAAGAGCTCAAACCTACTAAAAATACATAAATAATATCACTTTCCAAAAATCAAGAACGGCGCAACATCAGGAATTTGGATATTGGAAATTGCCGGGAAATACAGAAATTTCCCAAATTCTGTAAGCGTTTTCATTGGTCGGCAGAAACCAGCCAATCAGAATAGGAGCGACAGTGACCAATTAAAAACCCTATGGAGAAGTATTGACCAATCAAATTCAAAAGGCGGGACAGTTCAAAATACAGTAAAAAATGCAGAAAAGAGCTGATTGGTTGAACTAGCGGGGCTTGGCTATCCCGGCCAATCAGAATAGGAGCGACAGTGAACCATTATAACCTTGGAGAAGTATTGACCAATCAATGCAAAGGCGGGGACAGTTCAAAATACAGTAAAAAGGCGGGAAAAAGCTGATTGGTTTCTAGCGGGAGCTGGCTATCCCGGTAAAATCAGAGCGCGAGCTACTTTCTCCTATTGTAGTCTAGGACAGATCGGGGCACTGAAATTCATCAGCCGTGAGACATGGAGTATTAGTAAATAAATCGGTTTTATTAAGTGTAAAAACATTCTCTGTAAAAGAGCTAAAACCCTTCTATAAACATACATTTAATAAAATCACTAACAAACGTTTGTCGCCGAGACCGGCGCAAATCAGGAATTGGGATATTCGAAATTGCCGGGAAATAAAAGTAATTCAAATTCTGTAAGCTCTTTCATTGGTCGACAGAAAACCAACCAAAAAGAATGGAGCAAAAGTGAACCATTATAAGCTATGGAGAAGTTAGACCAATCAAATGAAAAGGAGTTAAGGACAGTTCAAAATACAGTAAAAAGGCAGAAAAGAGCTGATTGGTTTGAGCCAGGCGGCAGATATGAATCCACCAAAAACATTTTTTAGTGCGTTTATTTTGAGTGGAGAAAGAAGGGCGCGATAGAAGGGCAACCCAAAAGTTATTACTGTCTATGGGAAATATTCTAGTACTGTGATTGGTTGGGTGGAAGAGGGGCTCGTCCTGCTTAGCCAATCAGCGGGTGAGCTACTTTTGTCATAGAGTTTTATGGGGAAAGAAATGCGAGCGAGCGCTGTTTGTGATTGGCTATAGTTATTAAAATGAGGCCGCGGGTTATTTGGACCAATGGGAGAGCGAGCGACGCTCTTATGGGTTTTCTAATGCAATTTATAATAAAACTGTACATGGCCGAAATCAAATGATAAGACTCACGAAGTTGTACCGATGTGTATATAAAATGAACAATAATATGGGGGTAACGAAAATAAACAAAGAAAAATGAATTAAATTAATTAATTTTTAGTTCTTTATTTTCGTTACACCCATATTATTGTTCATTGGCTAACGAAAATAAAGAAATAATAAAAACGATTTTTTTAATCATACTCCATGCCTCACGGAGCTGAGGGCCGAGATTTCATTGCCCCGATCTGGCCATAGACTACAATGGGACAAAGTAGCTCACACTCTGATTGGCCGGGATAGCCAAGCCCCCGCTAGCTCAACCAATCAGCTCTTTTCTTTCTCTTTTACTGTATTTTGAGCTGTCCCGCCTTTTCATGTGAGTTGGTCAATACTTCTCCATAGGTTATAATGGTTCACTGTCGCTCCTATTCTGATTGGCTGGTTTATGCCGACCAATGAGAAGCGCTTACAGAATTTGAATTACTGTATTTCCTGGCAATTTTCTATCTCGCAATTCCTGATGTTGCGCCGGGGACGGCGACAAACGCATTGTTAGGGATTTGATTGAAGTATGTTTTTACAAGGTTAGAGCTCTTTTTCAGAGAGTGTATTACACCTAATAAAAAAGATTTTTTTAATCATACTCCATGCCGCACGGAGCTGAGAGCCGCGATAACATAGCCCCCAGCACTCCATAGACGACAATGGGACAAAGTATCTCGAGCTCTGAATGGTCGGTAATGCCCAGCCCCCCTAGCACAACCAACCAGCACTATTCTACATTTATACAGTATTTTGAACTGTCCCACCTTTTAATTTGATTGGTCAATACTTCTCCATAGGTTATAATGGGTCCCTGTCGCTCCTATTCTGATTGGCCAGGATTGCCAAGCCCCTGCTAGCTCAACCAATCAGCTCTTTCTTCATTTTTACAGTATTTTGAACTGTCCCGCGTTTGAATTTGATTGGTCAATACTACTCCATAGGTTATAATGGTTCACTGTCGCTCCTATTCTCATTGGCTGGTTTCTGCCAACCAATGAGAAGCGCTTACAGAATTTGAATTACTGTATTTCCCGGCAATTTCCAAGATCCTAATTCCTGATGTAGCGCCGTTCTAGATTTTTGGAAAGTGATTTTATTATGTTTTTTTTTTTTTTTAGAAGGTTTGAGCTCTATTTCTTAGAATGTTTTACAACTAATAAAAGCGATTTTTGTGAATCATACTCCATGCCTCATGGAGCTGAGAGGTGAGATGTATTTCTTTTGCGATCTTCTCCGTTTCCTCACATGTTAAGTTCTCGCTTCACTTCGCCTCCTCCGGCTCATTTAGACCAACTTCAACTAGGTCTGCCTGTCGGAGCTGGCGAGTGCTGCAATGCACCGCACTTTGCCGAGCCGCGATCATGCATGCCTCGGAGTTTTCGAATATGCTGCATCCCGCCCCAGAACGCCCACACCGCACCCATTACACGCCCCTTCATGTTAGGCGCATCAGAAAGTGGCAAAGGTTGCGCCTAACATCGCATCACTGCGTCCGACAGGGGATTCGGATCGGTGAGGCGCCATTTTCGCCAGAAAACAGGGGCAACTCCCGATCATACATGTCGCCCATAATGTTAAATTTTGGAAGATGTCATTAGTCATATTGCCCAGGGATCAAACTTTAATATATCTTTATCTCTTTATTATTTTCAATAAATAATATGAAATGACCCACTGAACAATGTCAGAAATGCTTTATCCACACTTTGTCCTGATAGTAAAAATCTGTCTATGAGTGATCTATAAATGATCATGTATGTGTTATGCCGTTGGGTCTGGAAATATTTGGACTATAACACAATTTTCAAAAAAAGCTTACTGTATATTTACCATCACAATGGATATGAGACAAATATGTGATTTAAATTGAATGTAAACTTTCAACTTTAATCCAATAAGGGATTTGCAGATATGTAAAATATGTAAATATGTAACAAATGTTTCATTGTATTAACTGTTAAGGAATTACAGCAAATTTTACATAGCCTTTTTATTTTCACAGGCTCAAAAGTAGTTTGACATTTTAGTTATAGCAATTTCAAGGTCTGGAGTTGATTCCAATTTTTTTTAATTTGCGTATGGTAGCTGTTTAAGGGAAGTCCCAAAATGTGGTTTCAAAAGTTTAAGTAAATATGGGCATCTATGGACTGGAAAAAGAAAACAAATCTATCAGAGACATAAAAGAGCAGAAACCTTAGAAGTAGTCAAATCAACAATCTAGTACATTCTTTTAAAAAAGGAAAGTATTGGTGAGCTCAGCAACACCAAGAGGCCTGGTGGGAAAGGTCACTCCCATGCTCCAACCCAGACCTTACCAGGCATATATATAAGGCAGCTGACACAGCTCAGGTTTGAACCGTGTGATAAGTGTAAAGCTGTGAGGAAGTGTAAAGCTGTCTGTGTTAAGCTGAAGGAAGCACATTTTTTTTTATTATTCAAGTCTGAGAGACAATAAACTTTGTTTTGTGTTCTTTTTGCACCCAAACCTGTGTCTGTGCTAATCAAGAGACTACCTATGAGCTGACACCCCTACAATTGGTGGAGGATGCAGGCAGACAAGACCCGAGAGCACAGCTTGGAAAATAATTATTTGAAACCTAGCTGACTTTGTAGGTTTTCCCACTGACAAAAACACGAACAGTCTATAATTTTAAGGGTAGGTTAATTTTAACGTTGAGAGAATATCCAAAATAAAATCCAGAAAATCACATTGTATAAATTATATAAATTCATTTGCATTTTGCTGAGAGAAATAAGTATTTGATCCCTCTGGCAAACAAGACAATGCTTGGTGGAAAAACTCTTGTTGGCAAGCACAGCAGTCAGACTTTTTGTAGTTGATGATGAAATTTGCGCAGGTCAGAAGGAATTTTGGTCCACTCCTCTTTGCAGATCATCTCTAAATGATTAAAGGGGTGTTATCGTTTGAGCTGTTTGGGCTGATCAGCTCATTTTCTCAGACTGAGTTTGAAATCCAGGGGCGTGTCTCTCCTGTCAGCAGGCGTGTCTCTCCTCCCAGGAGGCGTGTCTCCCCTCACTGAAGACCTGTGACATCATCATTTTGTATGAAGCAGGGGATGCAGAAGGTTGTCTGGATATAACAGCTCTGTAGCCTCCTGCATGCTTCTTATTTCTGCAGCCTTGAGGCTCCAAACACCAGCAAGCACCTGTCATATGTCTTAGTTTACACACAAATTACGCTGAACGCCAGCAGCTTTAACTTCTAGTGGTGTTCACCCCAATTGTACTGACAACAGGCAGAGACCATTACTCAACTACAAGGACAAATGTCAGTTTCAAGTAAAGATCTCTGCTTGCTGTCAATGACATGTGAGTGAAAACAATGGGGGTTGAAGCAATCAGCTTTGAGAGAAGGCCCTGCTCAGCTTGTAACTAACTTGGGCTGTTGGTGCAGCGGTAGAGCAGTGAGCAGTGATAGAGTATTGCTTTTACAACAAAGGGGTTTGCAGTTCTAGTCCCCTCACAGAGTATAATCCCCCCCCCCCTAACTACTACACCTATGTATAGAGACCTAAAAGATATATCTCAATCTCTATAATGATATATATACACATACATAGCTCCCCTATATCATGTCTCATCCCCCAGAATATATGCATTGTATCAAATATGTTGGAAGTGCTTGGTGTGACTATTGTGACAATGGGACACTATATAGGCGAGCTTTGTGTGTGTATATGAATAAAATTATAGATGTCTACACATATATTTTCATATCTTTACATGTGTACAATTTATAAAAGAAAAAAATAAATAAAATACTGATGGGACTTGAACTCCTAACCTTTATCTTGCAGAGCGGAGCAGCTAAGCACTGCACTATACAAGCAGCTTATGCAGACATAGTGTTGAATCCTTATGTTATACACTACAGATGATGACGTCATAAGGAGGCGGGGCTTGCATTCGATCTGAGGAACAGAACGCCCTCTTTTCAAAGTAGCAGCTTAAGGATTGGACCTGTGAGGAGGTGAAACAACCTCTTGGCAAAAGCCCTTTAAACAGGCAGTCATTGCCCAGATCATCACCATAGAGCTGGGAGATGTACATAGAGCCAGCAGACCTTGGTTTCACTATCAATTTTAACAGCTCAGAGGGGAGTAAACACAGAGTGTGCAGGCAGCCAATCACAGTGCAGGGGGCGTGACCAGGGCATTTCCTGTCTAGGGGCGTATCCCAACAGGCTGAATGAGTGCAGGGGGTGTGTCTAGGGAATCGACCAGGGGGCGTTCCGACCAGCAACAGAGCAACAGCAGAAACAGAATACAGATTTACAGAGAAGCTATCTGCTAAACCAAGAGACTGAGGTAATGTAACCCAATTACAAAAGTGCTTATTTTTACTGTCCCCATAATCTGAGATATGATCTTTGTAACGATAAAACCCCCTTAAGATTTTGAGGCTGTCGCTTGGCAACTCGGAGCTTCAACTCCCTACATAAATTTTCTATGGGATTAAGGTCTGGAGACTGGCTAGGCCACGCCATGACCTTAATGTGCTTCTTTTTGAGCCATTCCTTTGTTGCCTTGGCTGTATGTTTTCGGTCATGGTCTTGCTGGAGGACCCAGCCATGACCCATTTTTAATATACTGGCAGAGGGAAGGAGGTTGTCACTCAGGATTTTACAGTACATGGCTCCATCCATTCTCCCATTGATGCGGTGAAGTAGTCCTGCGTCCTTAGCAGAGAAACACCCCCCAAAACATAATGTTTCCACCTCCATCCTTGACAGTGTTCTTTGGGTCATAGGCAGCATTTCTCTTACTCCAAACACAGCAAGTTGAGCTAATGCCAAAGTGCTCAATTTTTGTCTCATCTGACCACAGTACCTTCTCCCAATCCCTCACAGAATCATCCAGGTGTTCATTGGCAAACTTCAAACGGGCCTGTACATGTGCCTTCATGAGCAGAGGGACCTTGGGAGCACTGCAGGATTTTAGACCATTATGGTGTAATGTGTTACCAATGGTTTTCTTGGTGACTGTGGTCCCAGCTGCCTTGAGATCATTAACAAGTACCCCCTGTGTAAATTTAGGCTGATCTCTCACTTTCCTCACGATCAAGGATACCCCAAGAGGTGAGATTTCGCATGGTGTCCCAGATTGGTGTCGATTGACAGTCATTTTGTATTTCTTCCATTTTCTTACTATTGTACCAACAGTTGTCTCCTTCTCACCCAGCATCTTACTTTTGGTTTTGTAGCCCATTCCAGCTTTGTGCAGATCTATGATCTTGTCACTGACATCCTTAGAAAGCTCTTTGGTCTTACCCATGTTGTAGAGGTTAGAGTTTAACTGATTAATTAAGTCTGTGGACAGGAGTCTTTTATAAAGATACTATTTAAAACGCTGTCTTTAATGCAGGTAACGAGTTGATTAGGAGCATTTAACTGGCCTGTAGGAGCCAGAACTCTTAATGGTTGGTAGGGGACCAAATACTTATTTCAGCAAAATGCAAATAAATTTATACAATGTGATTTTCTGGATTTTATTTTGGATATCCTATCTCTCAATGCTAAAATTAATTTACCCTTAAAATTATAAACTGTTCATGTCTTTGTCAATGGCCAAACTTACAAAATCAGCAAGGCATCAAATAATTATTTTCTTCATTGTAACATACATATATGTTGAATTATATTTAAAAATATGGCTGGATATAAAGATTTCTACAACTAACTCAACTTTTTAAATAAGTATTATAAATGAAGTGATAAAGCACAATATTGAATCATATAGGGCAAATATATAGGTATGTGATCTCCATAAAAAAATAAAGTAAATTTAAGGTAAATGTTAATTATTAAAGAGAGGTTCTCACCATGTTGTTTCGCAAAGCCTGATCTTCACAACCAGCTCCAGACTTACACTTTCTGGTTAAGCTGTGGGTGGTTCTCCAGCAGTGATTTGGATATCAGCTCTGTTATTCATAGCTGTTAGAGGGACATTGGTGATGGAGAGGTGTAAACAGCAGGGCAGAAGGCTACCTCTAAAGGGTTACAGTGTGTCAGTAAGAGACATAAACAATCTCCTGTGCTGCTGATAAGAAACTGCAGAGAGTTAAATCACCATCCTGGCCATGGCTGTTAAAGGGAATGTGTAATCAAAAATGACTTCTTGTTTAACTCACATTTTTATGTTAAACACATTTTTTAAATAATTTTTGGTTATATTTATTTTTAATTTTCCATATCACTTTAAATATTTTCACTTTGGCCACTAAGCCTAATAACAGTCTGACACTTCCTGCCTTATAGATAAAGATTTTCAGCAGTGTGTTCATTATTAACACAAGCAGGGTTAAACTGAAAGGAGACACCAGTTTGAATAGATAACACAGAATCCACCAGTCATCAGAGGAGATCGTCACAGCTCTCACCCCCCTCCTCCCTGCAGAGTGAATTCTTCCTAGGTCACACAGCATGACTAGAAAACTGTCCTATTGAAGTCTATGGGACAGAAACAGTATTAAGACTCCTATGTGCATGAAGCTGCTGTAAAGTATCTCTCTGACTGCTGTTAAAGCTGTGCAAACAAGGCATAGTGGCCAAAGTGAAAACTGCAAGACTTAAGAATTATTAAAAAATATTGAAAATGATATGAAAAAATTAAAAATAAACATAACCAAAAATTCTTAAAAAATGTGTTTAACATAAAAACGTGAGTTAAACAATAATTATTTTTTGATGACACATTTCCTTTAAAGCCTGTTAGAGCAGAGAGAGGGAAACAGGAAAAAAAAGAACTGCTCTTGCTCCGAAGAGAAGCAAAATTAGAAAGCAATGCATTTGATAATAGTCTTTATTTACCTTATCTGACATGTATAAAGCTAATCAGTGAAATGGGAACCCCTATAATCATTTTGTGTTGTATAGTTATCTGTTTTAAAACCAAAATTAGATTACCTTGGGTAAGTAAATGCATTTCATAATTATGACCACATAAAGTTATGTATCTCAGATTTAAAAAATGGGGCTTAGTCCTTAAGTCCAAAACAGGCTTGATCCTTAAAGGGGTTTTATCATTACATGAAATGGTCTTCAGAATAAGGGGACAGTAAAAACAAGCAACTTTGCAATTGGATGTCATTTGCAAAGCTGTCTGGTTTTTACTGTCTCCCTTATCTTAATTTTCTGTAAACACTGTTCCCCAGTGCCGGTCGGATTCCACCTCCTTTCACTTCATTGGCTGACGGCTCTACTAATTTCCATTCTGTCTGGCCCCCGGTCGTAGTCACGGGAGCGTGCATTCTTGCCTCTCTCACTCAGAATAAGGGTCCGGCAACATTTCACTCTGCACAACCAGCAGCTGCACAGTAACACTGCAGCTGCTTCTACAATCAGAAAACAGCAGAATTGTGCTCGGTGCCTAATGCTGCTGCATGTAAACATAGAAAGGAGACAGATCTGTGCTGCTCTGGATGAGTTCATAGAAGACTGGTTTCAACTGTAACAAACCTCCAGCTGTGAGAGAAAAAGATCAGTGCTCTCAGTTCATAGAAAACTGTCTAGACTGAATACAGGGTTGTGGTATGTAAACAAACAGCTCTTACAAAATAAGACTGCATAGGGAGAGGAACAACATAGTGACACAGTGACATGTGGACTCAGACAGAGGGGGAGGGGGGGAGAGCATAGATGTGGTATCCCCTTCCACTGATCTCAAGCAAACACACTAACTCGGGAGCGAGCATGAACAGTGAAGGAGGGGATGATGTCATCCCCTTCAGCTAAGAAACACCCAGCTGGGAGGGGAAGAAACGCCCCTAGATTTGTAGAGCTGAGAAACTGAAAGTACAATGAAACAGACGAACTGTTGAAACGATAATTCCCCTTTAATACCACTGGTATTACTGTTTAAAATTTGTTATTATTAATACTATTATTATTAGTTCTTCTTACAATGCAGCATCTCGGCGTGTTTTTGTGCCTTCTTTATCACTTTTGGTTTTACATGTAACGTGTTTTGTACTCTCCCTTGTTCAAGAATTTTATCTGTATGGCATATAGTCCTACAGTATATAATATCATTGATGAGATCAACAATCCTGCTTTTAGTGCACTGCTTGGGATCATTCTTTTTCTACTTCAAGTGTTAAACACAGTAAATGACTGATATATTTGTTGGGTAGATAAACATTTTACTAATTCACATATCTAGTAATTTATTTGCATATATATTTTTTCAATAAGAAACACAGTAATCCACTGTCAGTGGTTGATAGTTTCACGTTCATTTTGACTACAAGCCTTTATAAGAAGCTTTTGCCCTCGGTTGGACCTGAACCCAGAACCCCAGTGCTGCGGGCAGCAATGGTAATCCAATGAGTTCTATATGGATCTGTTTTTTATACATTTATATAGCTTTTCATCTGTTTTTCTCTACAACAGTTTATAACATCACTGGATTATGACCTCATGAAGGAACCAGTATGGTGTTAAAACACATAACCATGATAAAAACAACGTAGCTTCATTAACAAATCCAGCAGTACCCACAGGTTCCTTGCGTTCTCCTTTTTGAAAATATGCTCTTCCAGTTTTGACCCATAACTTTAAGGGGGTATTGCCACCCAATGCACACAGTAGATGACACATCGGTTCTGAAGTTCTGGGCGTCATTCTCAAGAGGGGTGCAGGTCCCACATCTATCACACATTTGTGGAATACTCTTTGTGTATATTCACATGGCTGATTTGGATGCTGAATTTTCAGCATTCACATCAGCTGGAAAATCTTGTCTCAAGGTTTTGAACAGGTTTAGGATGAGGTTTTCCAACACTGTTTTCTTTCTGAAACACACATACAAATTAAAAGCCAGGGCAAAAACATCACCAAAAATTACCAAGGAACCACACTTCAAGAATTGACATACTACTTTTTCAGTGCCTAAAATAGCGTCAAAAGAAGCGCATAAAATGAGCATAAAAACCTCATCGTGCGTGAACTATAACTTTGTCTTACATAGGAATCAATTGAACTGTGGGCATTTTGAAGTCTTTTTTATGCTGTCTTGTGCGAGGACACTCAACTAAAACATCATCAAAATCAGCCATATAAACTTACCCTAAAACTTTCTGTGTCTGTATGACTATGTTGTCCACCTGCCAATTGGTGATTATTCTGGGTACTGCAACCTAAGGATCTGACCATTTAAGCCCATAATTTCTTGTCGGGGTAAAGAATTGAAGAATCGCTTAAAGGGAATGTGTCATCAAAAAATGACTTATTGTTTAACTCCCATTTTTATGTTAAACACATTTTTTAGGAATTTTTGGTTATTTGTTTTTTTTTAATTTTCCATATCATTTTCAGTATTTTTTTAATAATTCTTTAGTTATGCAGTTTTCCCTTTGGCCACTAAGCCTAATAATCGTCTGACACTTCCTGCTCTGTTTAGAGAGCTTTTCAGTAGTCTGCTCATTATCAGTAAAAGCAAGGTCAAACTGAAAGGAGACACCATTGTGTACAGATACCACAGAATCCACCAGTCACAAGAGGAGATTTCACAGCTCCCCCTCTCCTCTCCCTTCACAGTGAAAACTCTCCTATAGACGTCTATTAGACAGAAACTGTCTTAAGAATCCTATGTGCATGAAGCTGCTGTAAAGTATCTCTCTCACTGCTGTTAAAGCAGTGCAAGCAAGAATGTCTTCCCCACAATCATATATAGATGGCCGAATTGAGAAATCTACAATCAGGAAATAAAAACGACTGAGAGGAAAAGAATATGGATCAGGGTCTTGATTTAATAAGTAAAAAAAAAAAAAAAATGGCGAAAGATTCCCTTTAAGACTCTGCACATCATTTTAGTTAACATCAGACCAACTGCAGTCCCAGAGATCCACTTTTCAAGGTATGCCTACCTAATAAACATATTTGTAGAAAATATTCAAGAAAAATATTTACAAAAAGAAGTAGACAGGACATTTAAAGGACATTTAAAGAACAATATTTTAAATATTTCCCTTCCGCTTCTGTGGCTTATCTTGCACATTAAGTCATCTGCTTCATGACATTTACTGTACTTTTATATTTCATCACAAAATCAATGTAACATGCATGTATTGATCTTTCCACTTGGCCCCTTTTTCCCAGGACTTGCCTAATGTTTCCACTGGCAAATCATAAAAATAAATGATAGGTTTTTTTTGTAACAAATAATAGCTTCATTTAATATAGAACTATTGATATATTAAGGATAATTACAATAAACATACACCAAGGTAGCCTTTGTTTAGCAGAAATGTGTCCTTCAGTGTTCTGTTTCCAAATGTATATGTATCCCTGCTGTTACAACTGGTGGGAGCTGTAGCATAGACAATTTAGATATATTAATGACAAACACAAGATCTCATAACTTACACAGGACCCAGAACAACATAGCATTAGCATGATGAACATCTCCATCGCTGCGCAGCAAGCTCTTTTTTTTATTTATTCAGCAGCATTTCATGTCGCGTTATATTGATGTTGTACATCTTCTGGCAAATATGCCTATCTTTAGCTTAGACATGTTTTTCAAAACCCTATGAATAAAATTTATGATTTTTGGAAGTTTAACAAATTATATTATTTTGTATTTACAGAGATACCAAAATTTCAAACATCACAAAAATGTCCAGTTTAGCTAAAGAGTAAAACATTTGTCTTGATTCTGGCAGTCTTTGTAATCTCCCTCTGTTAGCTAAAGGCAAGAGCACTACATGACTTCAAAGACATTTATTGTAAAGAATGTACAAAAATGTCCTCTAAAAGTACAACCCTTTTACTTAAAGGGGTTTTATCATGATAGAAAATGGCACCTCACTAGCGTATGCCATAATTGTCTAATAAGTGCATGTCCCACCTCTGGAACGTGCCCCTGAAAGTCACAGAGCAGACTGAAGAGCTTGCCATAAATTTCTATTGCGGTAAAACCCTTTTAAGTCTTTTTAGGACATATGGATAACATAGATAAATGAACCCTACTATGTCATACAAAAGAGAGAGCTACTAACAAAGAGCACCAATCACTCTAGCAGACCTGAACCATATACTGTATATATAGTATCTCACAAAACCATTGGCAAAAAAAATTAGTACACTCCTAAGTGAAAATGGACAAATTGTGGCCAATGTGCCATTTTCCCTCCATGGTGTTATGTGACTCGTTAGTATTACAAGGTCTCAGTTGTAAATTATAAAACAACATGGTTGATACATTAGACTTCCTCTGTAGCAATATTTTTTTCCTTTTCTTTTCATGTTTTGTTGTTTTATGACACCAAACACTTGTTGGATTTAAAGGTGTTGGCTGCTTTATGTATACATTTACCTGAATGTGCAGGAAACATACTGTAAGTATAAGTGTCTTTATAGGCAGTCTGTTTTAGACAGAATCAGCAAGTGGTCAGAATACAAGGTTTAGCTAACAAGGTGTTGTGGCTTTTCACAGCTCAAAACTGATGGAAAACTTCCATGAAGTATACATAAGGATACGTCCACATGACATATGTAAAATGCTGATCAGATTTCGCTTAAGAATCTAGCGGGTATTTTATTGCCTTTTCAAAGTTTTTGGGGGACACTTCTGTCTGCGGTTTACAGATTCACAAGTCCCTTATTACCATTGATCTACACACCTTCCGCCCGAAACCCAGGCGGAAGATTGTGCATGCTCCAAGTTTTTTAGAACGCCGGTGGCTGAAAATCCATTCAGTGTAGACTACTGAGTGGATTTTCTTTTAAAGTCTATGTCGGTTTTCAGATGGTTTCCAAATACACAACCGTCTGCCAATCGAACCAAAAAACCATACCGCGTGGACATACCCTAAGAGATGATACTCGTGTTTTCTATAATGTTTTTAAAATTACACATGAAGTACCCAAACCATATAAAGCTGAAATATAGTTTCAAATCTATAGGTATACCTTAGTTTTTGTTAGATTACAATGCACTTTCTCTTCATGCTTACAACTGTCCTGTATCTGAGTTGTCACAAACAGTAAACATTTTAGATCAAATATTGACTATTTTCTTATGTCAAATGGTAAACTCAGAATTTTGCTCCTTTTACCATGAAGCCATGCAAACTGGGATATCATGATGCTTACCCATATAAAGTCAAGCTGACTTGAACCTACAGTAAATGAGCATCTGTGAAACTATGTTGATTTTCCTGCTCACTCTTTGGATCCTCCTCCATGCACTCTCCAGCAGCTGTGGGATGCATTGTAGTCAGCATTGTTCCAGATACCTGTGGCAGCCTAATATGGTTGTATTGAGTCACTTGCAGTCCGTCTTACTGCTGTCCGTGTGGCAGACAGTACTCTGTCTGCCATTACTCTGCATTAAAGGTGGAGGTTATAATAACATGACTTCACTGTGAAGAAGACAAGTTCTATGTCACTGAACACCTAAATTCTGCCCCATTTGTGTCCAAAGAACAAGAGGCACAATAAGAAAGGTATGTTGAAGAATTGCACTGGGGACTGCATTAGGGAAACCATGTCAGAGGAGGATAAGAAGCAAAATGGTTGACTCCAAGTATGGGACATGGACTTAAAGAGGCATACACAAGAGCCTCTACAATCATTTATTTAAAAAAAAAATAATAATAATTGCTGCACGGGATAGGCGAACATTTTTGCCAGATAACTTCTTTGAACAGTCCAGCTTGAGCAATACTTTTCTTCATTGTAAAGCCTGCAATAGAAAATGAATTAGTTGGGTTGTGACATCCTTTTTCTGTTAAGCAGCCAACATTTGAAATCGCAAATTGTTCCTTTGATAGTAGGGGTAAAAATATAGCCATTGCATGCACAATTTTGTTGTAGCAGATGGGAAGATGAATATCCCACACATAATTAAGCTGGCAAGAGTTTCCCCTTGGTGATTATAAAATGCCAGCTCTGTGCTCTGATTATGCTCTATAGTCACAGGTACACACAGCCTTAAGAACGCACTCCAGTGTCCCCCATTCCACAGTGCAGCTACGCATTGGTACTTTAAACATAAGAAAATTTCAATTTCTCCTCTTCAATTTTCTGCACCGCTGCATTCTAGTGATTTCAGCCAGGGGGAAGATCAGTAAATTTTTTTTCCAAGAGAGAAAATAGAAATAGCCTAATTCCTTTCTTTTAACTCTTTCCTAACTGCATTTAGCTATTATCATGTATCACAGAGTCTATCGCTTTGTAAACTAATCCTATAAAGCACTAAATCCTTTGCATTTTAACTGCTGGCTTGGTTATCACCAATGTCAACATTTTTTTCTATTTTGACCTTGCCCAGATTGACACATGGGAACATGACTTGTAGTCAGCACATAAGCATCTACCCAGCCTCAAAGGAACTGGTGCTGTATGAATGCAAAAGCCATCTGAAGCAGTCTGTTGCTTGCAGTTCTTGCTCCAGAGAGGATTTTGTAACTGTAAATAAATTATACTAAAAGCATGGAGAATGCTAAGCATCATGGAGGGAGGCTCTCAGCACTTTATTGTAATGCTTTACAATTTCAGGTCATCAAATAAAAGACTAAGCACAAGACACAACAACATTAAAACCGGAACTGTGTTCAAGATAGGATTTGGGTGTCAAGGCAGCCATGTACTGTAGAGTACAAAGATTAGTTGTGTACTGTCATGAAAAGACAAATGCTAGCCAATTTCAGATGAGGTACAGTTATATAGCAAGTATATTTATACTACTTAAAAATAATCAGGGAGTTACATATACTGTAGATGTACATTGCCAATTAAAGAATTTGTCGCTATTTTGTCTAAAGCAGCCGATCTATGTTCTCATTTTTTACTTCATTTAAACTATTTTATTTGCATTTCATATTTATTTTTTTAAGACATAATCAGCTGAACACCTGGAACATCTTATCCGAGAGCAAAATATCATTTAGTGGGTTACGTTAGTTACATCATTCCACTTTAGTTGATAAAGAATGAAAAAAAATACATGTAGATGAATACAAAATATTGTTAATGGGAAAGTAAAACTGCTGTGCTAATAATAAGGAAAGTAGATAACAATAATTTCTGCATGTGCCCTCATTACCCACATCCTGTTCTCATAAATGCCTAAATTCTTGGATGAAGCCTTCAGTTTTCTTGATTGGTTTAAATCCTGTCAAAAAATACCACTAATACAACCAAGAGGACCATATATTACTCTGCTGTAGTTTATATTTGGTGCTTATTTGTTGGTCATATCATAATCAGGCCCTCGTATAGCTAAAATTAACAAAGAGTAATAATTCTGGTGTAACCTCCTACACAATAGTCTTTTACAGCATCAGATTATGAATTGACTACCAGCATTTCCAGCTTCAGACAGCATATATTACATAATGTATATCATACATGTTCTGTGAATGAATACTAGTATGGTTATTGGAAGACAAAGAGGGGGAAGACAGATTAGCTAATCCAGGTTATTAGTAGGTCTCAAGGGTCAGATTTGGTGGACCAAGGGCATATTAAAAGTATGCTATATTATCATCTTCACAGTGTCATATTATTGGTGTATGAGCAGTACAATCTTATGATAATCAAATTTATTGACCAGACATAAATAGTTATTGACCATCATACAGGTGCATACAGAGGTACATGCCGTTCCTGATGTATTGATCTAAGCATAATTATCTTATAGTGTGACTTACAATGAAACTTCTTGGAGACAACCACCCAGAATTACAATAAAAATGATCTTCCAGTGAAGTGGTTCTTTCATGGAGGTTGAATGGAACTGCAAATCTATCACAGAAAATAAGATCTAGGTAAAGGGGTGGTCTTCTCAAAGCAGTGGTCTTTGGGAGAGGTTTCACTGTAGTAACCCATTGCACATTTTAGTTTAAAAGCACAAATTCATAGAGATAACTTTGGTGGTTGCAATTGATTCTAACAAAAGTGTGTTGAAATTTTCTTTACAGAAATCAGAATAGGGCCATGTATGTGTAATCTGCTGTTAAAATACAGTGGGGAAAAAAAGTATTTAGTCAGCCACCAATTGTGCAAGATGAGAGAGGCCTGTAATTGACATCATAGGTAGAACTCAACTATGAGAGACAAATCCCGAAAATCACATTGTCTGATTTGGAAAGAATTAAATTTGCAAGTTATGGCGGAAAATAAGTATTTGGTCACCTACAAACAAGCAAGATTTCTGTCTCTCACAGACTCTTTAAGGGCCTCCTCTGTCCTCCACTCATTACCTGTAGTAATGGCACCTGTTTCAAATTGTTATCAGTATAAAAGACACCTGTCCACAACCTTAAACAGTCACACTCCAAACTCCACTATGGTGAAGACCAATGAGCTGTCCAAGGACAACATAAACAAAATTGTAGCCCTGCACCAGGCTGGGAGGACTGAATATGCAATAGGCAAGCAGCTTGGTGTGAAAAAATCAACTTTGGGAGCAATAATTAGAAAATGGAAGACATTCAAGACCACTGATAATCTCCCTTGATCTGGGGCTTCAAGCTAGATCTCACCCCGTGGGTAAAATGGTCACAAGAACGGTGAGCAAAAATCCCAGAACCACACGGGGGCACCTAGTGAATGACCTGCAGAGAGCTGGGATCAACATAACAAAGGCTACCATCAGTAACACATTACGAGGCCAGGAACTCAGATCCTGAAGTGCCAGACGTGTCCCCCTGCTTAAGCCAGTACATGTCCGGGCCCGTCTGAATATTCCTAGAGAGCATTTGGATGATCCAGAAGAGTATTGGGAGAATGTCATATGGTCAGATGAAACCAAAGTAGAACTGTTTGGTAGAAACACAACTAGTCGTGTTTGGAGGAGAGAGAATGCTGAGTTGCATCCAAAGATCACCATAATTACTGTGAAGCATGGGGGTGGCAACATCATGCTTTGGGGCTGTTTCTCTGCAAAGGGAGCAGGATGACTGATCCGTGTACATGAAAGAATGAATAGGGCCATGTATCAGAAGGCGGTTTGCACTCCAAATCTCACATCAGCAAGGGCATTGAAGATGAAACGTGACTGGGTCTTTCAGCATGACAATGATCCTCAGCACACCACCAGGGCAACGAAGGAGTGGCTTCGTAAGAAGCATTTCAAGGTCCTGGAGTGGCCTAGCCAGTCTCCAGATCTCAACCCCATAGAAAACCTTTGGAGGGAGTTGAAAGTCCATGGTGCCCAGCGACAGCCCCTAAACATCACTGCTGTAGAGGAGATCTGCATGGAGGACTGGGCCAACATACCAGCAACAGTGTGTGCCAACCTTGTGAAGACTTACAGAAAACGTTTGACCTCTGTCATTTCCAACAAAGGATATATAACAAAGTATTGAGATGAACTTTTGTTATTGACCAAATACTTATTTTCCACCATAATTTGCTAATAAATTCTCTCCAAATCAGACTTTGTGATTTTCAGGATTTGTTTTCTCATTTTGTCTCTCATAGTTGAGGTCTACCTATGATGTCAATTACTGGCCTCTCTCATCTAAGTGGGAGAACTTGCACAATAGGTGGCTGACTGAATACTTTTTCTCCGCACTGTAAATTTTATATAATAAAAATCACCATCATTATATCACCAATTGTACATGACTTTCTGGAGAGAGGAAATAATCCTTTTTTTTGTTTTTCCTCAAGTGCCACTATGAAGCATTGCAGACCACTGCTAGAGAATTAAATCCTGCAAAGCATTTGGTTAATTTGTTTCAGGGGAAATCAAATCAGTTTAATGTAATTTCTCCTAATTGGTCCAGCAACACTAATGCACTAACCGTTGATTGTAAATAAAAATACAAAATATAGAGTAGCTGCAAATGGCTTTGTTTGGGCTAGCAGATGTAAATTACCATGCTTGCTTGGACTATTTTATCTATTTCCCTCTTGTATATACAGGCTCAGGACTTTTTACTACTCTGTTGTTTCCATTATGTTTATCTGCGTTCCTAGGCTTCATTATTTCTCTTGTGCTTCTTGTCATTTCTATTCTGTTAGTGTGCTAACAGTCATTTTGACACTTAGGCAACATATGCTAAGCATTACCTTTTGTTTCGAAATTCTACAAAATCTTTTACATCTCTCTGTTTATTACACCAATTATATTTCATTTTTTACAGAGTTGTAATCAAAGAAATGCAAAAAGGCAAGTTTAGAAGCTAAAGCAATGCATCAGGAAGCCCATTTATTGTTCATTTCTAGAAAAATGCTTAGATCTTCTTACAATTACTAACTACCAATAGTGCATTTTTTCTATTCCTTGAAAAAGTCTATGAACTTTTATTAAAAACAACAATAATTATTATTAGAGACAGGTTCTGCACTAAAAAGTGAGAAAGGAAAATACCTCAATCAAACCCTAAACAGTATTTTAATATTTGACAAATTTTAGAAATTGTTTCAAGGAGATTAGAGTGTGGCAAGAAGAAAGGTTGTTTCTACCGCCAAAGATATCATGATCATTTTATGGTGTCCACTGACATATTTTGCTCCGAAGGCTTTAACCGTTCTTGAGGTATATGGTAAACAGACTAGTCAGCTCTCCATTTAAGAGAGACGATGTGGAGAATGTGGCAGATCTGCAAACAGGGGTCACTGGGATTACAGATAACTCAACAGTAATGCCCACATAGTGCTGCACAGGACACTTCAGTTCACACCAGCACAATACTTTTTCCTAAAGAGTCAACCTCTCATACACGGAGTCTCCCAAAGTTATAGCCCCTCATCCTCTGAACAACCCAATAATGTCATTCACTCCTATATTGTATCCCCCACAGTACCTCTCACCCACAAAATCATCAGTAGTATCAGCCTGGCATACAGTGCATTCCCCACGTTATCAGCCCCCTCATGCTCTTAATAACACCACAGTGTCAGCTCTGCATGCACTGTATCCCCCACGTTATTAGCCCCCTCATTCACTGAATAACCCCACGGTGTCAGTCTCACATACACTGCATCCCCCATGTTATAAGCCCCCTCATCCACTTAATGACCCCACAGTGTCAGCCCTACATACATCCACACTTAAATCTGATATTTTTTAATGCTCTATACATGCTTCATTTATTTGATTACAAATTAATTCAAAAATCATAAAAATATACAGACTTTTATGGTTCAAATTGCAATAAATAATTAAATGACATAAATTGTAGCTAACTTTCCGAGAACCAAGAGATGCTTTTAATGGAATATGTAGGTTTCTTAATACAGCTTTATTTATCAAGTCCAAAAGAGGGACATTTAAAGGGGTTTTGCCACAAAGTAAAATTGACGTGAAAAGTTACAAATGAAATAACAAACATTTTCACCATTCATTATTATTAAAAATTTTGCACCGTTTTGTTTTAGCTGCTCCATTAGTGATCCGTTGTTTACAGCTCGTCTTCGGGGGATACGACCAGGGCTGAGAACTCTTCATTCATTGGATCCCACCACAGCATCAGCCCCTCATTCACCAAAAAACAAAACAAAAAAACAGTATCAGTCCTACATTCACTAAATCACTCAACAGCATCAGTTCCTCATCAACAGAACCCTTTTTCATCACCATTCCCTCCATTACACTGACTACCCCACATAAATAGTCCCTTTTACATGTATCTCCCACAGTATCAGCACATTACATAGAGATCATTAGCCTATGTCCTTCCTCACTGCATTATTGTGTCACTACCACCAGATTTTGAAGTGATATGATGCATAAACTACTGCTTGCGTCATATGACATCTCTCAGAGGCTCCAGGTAGATATCCTATAGGATTTATAATTAACGCATTCCTGCCTGTGATAATCTGCATCGGCAGGGTGGGGCGTGGAGCTCCTTCAGCACCACTATTTTTTGTTCCCGGCAGCATGGAAGAATTCCCTGCATATGTGTCTGTATACTGAAATTCAGTCTGATGACTCAGCATCTTAGGGCCAAATACTGTATAGTGAACATCTTGGAGCACTGTTCTCTGATGGGCAGGGTCGGCAACAGAAATTTCAGGGCCCCATACAGCTGAAGCACCTGGGCCCCCGTTAAACCCCGCCCCCAGCAACCCGATGGCCCCGCCCCAGCAACAACAAAAAACAGCCTCTAGGACATAAATGCGCCCATTTTACCACATAATACAGTGTGCAAGAAAGAATTGTATGGTGTAGTACACCGTTACCAAAAGAAGTTTACCCTATCTGTCTGTCTATCTCACACATCTGTCTGTCTCACATATCATAGACACAGGCTAAGTTTGCTCCATCCATTTCCCCTCCACCCACATACAATATCCCTCCACCACATTACAATATCCCCCTTTCCCCACATACAATATCCCTCACCCAATACATATCCCCCTCCACCCACATACAATTATCCTCCTCAATGTTTCCCTTGGTCACACCCTCATCACCTCCTAAAATAAACACCAGCAAGAAAGGAAAGTGTAACTCCTATCACAGGGTCAGGTTTCCTCTTTTACAATCAGGTTACACATGTTACGCTGGCACTATACTAACGCCGATATAACACCACCATATGGAGACCACATAGTGATCTGACACAAGCTCGGGTCACATCACATTACAGTGAATACAGCACTGATCCAGTAAATTAGTAAAATAACCCCTGAAATCGGGGACTCACCGGAGACGTCTAATCTGATGAGTCTTTCTCTTTCCCTTCTCTTCTGCATCAGTTCCACACCGCCATGATGACTTGTCCCGGTCACCATTCATCCCTGCAGAAATTACACACAAATATCTTAGAATCCTCAATTTTCCAGCATCTCTTTACCTATTCCTACCTCTGTACAAACTTCCCAGGGGTGGGAGAGCGGGTTTCAAGCCTTAACCCAGAGGCCTAAGTATTTCCCAAGGGGTTGGAGGGTGGGAAGAGGACTAATCCCCTGGAGATAATGCTACAACTTGGCCTCTGCCCTCTCAATTATATTACCAGGTTGGTAGTCAAGACCCTAGGTAGGTAGGCAAATGGGCAAGGCCCCCGGTAATTAGACAGGACCTATTTAGGTAGGTAGACCCCCACCGGATAAGGTGGTAGGCCGGCCACAGGTAGGTTGGTGGGTACCTAGCCACGAGTCCCCTTTGTTTGTTTGGCGGCCAGGGCCCCCTTTATGTTTAGGTAGAGCCAGGGCCCCTGTAGAATTAGGTAGACTCAGGGCCCCCTTTAGCGTTAGGTAGAGTCAGGGCCACCTTTTAGCGTTAGGTAGAGTCAGGGCCCCCTTTAGCGTTAGGTAGAGTCATTGCCCCCTTTCGCATTAGGTAGAGTCAGGGACCCCTTTATCGTTAGGTAGAGTCAGGGACCCCTTTAGCGTTAGGTAGAGTCAGGGCCACCTTTAGGGATAGCTAGGTAGCCAGGGCCCCCTTTAGGGATAGCTAGGTAGCCAGGGCCCCCTTTAGAGATAGCCAGGTAGTCAGGGCCCCCTTTAGGGATAGCTAGGCAGCCAGGACCCCCTTTAGTTATAGCCAGGTAGCCAGGGCCCCCTTTAGTGATAGCCAGGTAGTCAGGGCCCCCTTTATTTATAGCCAGGTAGCCAGGGCCCCCTTTATTTATTGCCAGGTAGCCATGGCCCCCTTTAGTTATAGCCAGGTAGCTAGGGCCCCCTTTATTTATAGCCAGGTAGCCAGGGCCCCTTTTTTATAGCCAGGGCCCCTTTATTTTATAGCCAGGTAGTCAGGGCCCCCCTTTATTTATAGCCAGGTAGCCAGGGCCCCCCTTTATTTATAGCCAAGTAGCCAGGGCCCCCTGTATTTATAGCCATGTAGTCAGAGCCCCCTTTATTAAATAGCCAGGTATCCAGGGCCCCCTTTCTTTATAGCCAGGTAGCCAGGGCCCCCTATAGCCAGATAGTCAGGGCCCCCTGTATTTATAGCCAGGTAGTCAGGGCCCCCTTTAGTTATAGCTAGTTAGCAAGGGCCCCCCTTCCTTATATATAATAAAAAAAAAAAAAAAAACAACAAACAGCCACTTACCTTGCTCCGGCTCCTGGTCGCTCCCGCCGCTCCGTTCTTCCCGCCGGCTCCATACTGCCGCCCTGCATAGGCGGCGCGGTGAAGTGACATCACCGCGCCGCCTACGTCAGCAGTAGGGGCCGGCGCCCGGCAGGCTGAAGGCCTAATGCCTTCAGCCTGCCAGAGCGGTCGGTGGAGCACAGCGCTAGTGGCGCTGTGCTCCGCTGACACCGCGCAGCCCCGGGAGTCTGGGACATTAGTCCCCGACTCCCGGGCCAGTCTCTGAGCACTCGGGACACAGGGCCCGGGCGTTCAGAGACCAGAGGCGTGGCTGGGCCCCATGGAGCGACGGCACTGCCTCCGGGGCCCCCAGCAGCTCGGGGCCCACACTGTGAGCCAGGCAGAGCCTGGTTCGGCGGCTGCGCCGCCGGGCCCTGCTCTGTCGTGGGGAATAAGGGGGCCCGCTTGCAGCGGACCCCCTTTTTCCACCAGGCCCCATACGGGAGTACTGGTTGTACCCCCTGTATGGCGGCCCTGCTGATGGGTTCTATGAGGCTTCAGCTGGGAGAGTTGCCAGCTCTTGTGAGACTTGGAAGGTCTCCTATTTTATTTTTCTGGGAACAGTACAAGAAATGGAAAAGATGGACACTGCAGTGTACAATCCATTGACAGTCCAATTTATACACATGTGGTGCTCTCCAACATGTGGCTCTCCTGCTGTCCCAATACTACAACTTCTAAAAAGGTGTTGTAGTTTTTGATGAGGTGGAGGCGTAGGAGTTGAAGATTACAAGTCTAATGTATAGGCCAGTGCATAGTGTAGCATGTGCTAATGCACAGCGATTCTCCAATCAAGATCCTTTTCTATTAATTAAAGCAGAGGACGTTGTGGGATCTGCTTTATGTCTAATTTTTCCTGCAGTAAATTAGCTTAATTAGTTAATTGTGGTTAATATACTATAATATTATATGACCATATGTTGCATATTATATTGAGTGAATTACTAGTACATTGAATGAATCACTGTGCATGAGTGACTAATTATTAAAACAGAACAGCAGTCCATTTAAAGGGGTAGTTGCGGAGCCTGTTCATTCACAGCAGAGGTGTAGGTAGGTACATATTATGCAGAGGGCAATCTTTTTGTAGGGTTTCTCTATTACAGGGAAGTAGGATCCACTCTGTGTTTACTGTATACCAAATTAAAGCACTTTTATGCTGTTTTCTGCATTCACAATATGGGTGTTATTTTGCACCTGTATTACATCTGCAGTACCCAGGACTTTTGAAGTCCATTAGAACTAGGATTTTAGCACCAATGAGACTACCAGTAAGTCACTACAGACAGTGCTTAGCTGCAGCAGTCCCAAGTGAAGACGGCTCACAGAACCTGAGAATGGTTGGAATTAATAAGGTGGGTATTGTTTTTTTTAATTATTTTATAAAATTCTCAGCTGTTTTCAAAAAACTGCAAACAGTTTGGGCAACCTTTTAAGGTGACCTACTTTCAGACGCCTCCAGAAATGTAGTGCACTAGAAATACAATATGTTGGTTTGTATAATTTATAGAACACTGACAAATCTTTTAACAACATTTTTATATTTTTCAGCAGTAATTCAGTTTTCAAATATACAAAAAGTCAATCTAAAAATAAAACTGTAAAAGTTGGTTAATACAATAAAAAGGATGAGATTTTCCTTATGTCTGTTATGTGCTGGCTATCTTAATTTAACAATTTTAGTATTTTTCCTGTAACACTGTAATAGAAAGTCAAGGTTCAATGTTTAATGCTACAGCTGCACATTTATTTTATGCCCTAGTTTTTAGAGTGCTTTGTTACAGAGGTAACGTGTCTTAACAGAGGTTAATTGTCTTTTGTTGGTAGGTCAGTACGTGACAGTGATGACGATGATGATGAAGAAGATAGAAAGTTAAACCGAGGTTGCACTCTTCAGTATCAGCATGCCACTCTACAAGTCTTTACCCAGTTCCATACCACTTCTTCGGAAGGCACTGACCAGGTTATCACAATGCTGGGCCCAAATTGGCTTGTAGAGGTTACTGATCTGGTAAATGACTTCATGCAAGTAGAAGACCCAAAAATAGCAGAAATGGTTGATAGTAATACATTGGCTGGAAGGGAGCCTGGTACAACCATTTTTAAAGTGAGTGTTTTCAAAAAAGTTTGTCTTGCTTAATGTAAAAAATTCGCATCCAACTATGGTTATCTTAAAATATTTTTGATTATAGAATTATTCATATAAGCTTTATCATCTTTTTCACTTCACACTAGAAATAATGGCAAGATTTATCAATATTGTTTAACTGTTAGACAACCTAAAGTTAGACCAGACAGTCTTACAATTCGCCACATTTATCATAGTATTGATAAGTTTGTACCACAATTAAGTTAGCTTACTTTTACGCCAGAAATGGCGGCAAAACTCTGACGCATTTAAGCCATGCCCATTCACGTGAAACCACACCCCTTTATGAGGCCGTGCTTCCTTTGTCGGACGAGGCGCAGAAGCGTCTGAGACTGTCTAAAACACATAGTAAATTTGGCGAAAAGCTTGTGAGACATTATTTTTGATGCAAAGTGAGCCAGAATTCTGGCGCAACTGCCTTGATAAATCTGCCCCAATGTGTACTGTGTATATGACTTGTATCTGCCACTGCAGTAAAAAAAATCCTTTTTCTGTTAGATAACAAGGCTACAGACAATATAGTGTTTTTTAATACAATTTCTTAATTTATATGTGGTCTTTATATTTTCTTCATTCATAAGCTATGTGTATTTCTGTATAATTTCCCTAAATATGAACTTAATTTATATCAAATTGTCAGTGAACATGCAATCTTTAGAACAGAAGTAAATACAGCAAGTAGTACAGGATGTTTTTTTGTTTTTCTTAGCATACTGCTAGTAAAATAACGTTATTGTCACCTCAGATCACGCACTGTGTCGTCCTCAGTCAGTCTTTTGTTTTCTTTTGATCTTCATCTGAAGGTAGTAACATCACCACTTCAGCTGCTGATTGACTGCAGCGGTCACGTGCCATCGGCTGATGTTGCCATTCAGAAATAAGCACTCTGACCTCTGCAGGCAATCAGCGACTGCAGCAGTGATGTTCCATTCGGATTAAGACTGGAAGAAAATATAAGAACGGCAGAGAGTGCAGATGGTACAGTGCTGGATCTGAGTTGAGTATAATATTTTTTTTTTATTTCAGCAACAGTATGGTAAAAATAAAAGAAAAAAAAATAACCACATAACCCCTTTAATCAGTAGACAGGTGGTAATCTTAGAGCATGTAATCTAAAATGTCTTTGTACGCAACAAATGAATAAAGCATGGCTTCAGTCCAGGGTATATGCATCTTTATTCTCCTATCTACAATTCTTTATTAATATGCAGCCTTCTTTAACACCTTAACGACGGCCCACTGTCTTTTGACAGCGGGCAGTGCATGTTCTCTGAGATTTGCGGCAAAGGGGATTCCCCTATTCCATCTGGTCACCTGGACTCCCAATGACCGATGGAGCCTGGGAATTGTCTGTACAGTCAGCCTTAAGGACCTAGAGTAGCCCCAGAGCTGTCTGCATAGTAAGCCTGCTGTCAGGACAAACTGTATTGCCCTGACTGCAGTCTGGGTCATACTAACACAGAGTGTAAGATACTAGCATTTACTAAGTGTAAAAAAAAATAAGTTCAAGGTTTAATGGACAGCTCACCTGATGCCTCGTGGAACGCCAATTTCGTCTGCAGGTCTGTGCTTGATCCTGGGTGCTATCCGTCCATGTAACGATCAGTGAAAGATTAGGATCAGCTCAAAGACTTGAGAACTTCAAAGAGCAGTCGGTACTTTTAAAACATCCATCTCTTTAATGTAAACATCGTTAAAATTCACAGCATTCTGGTTACGCAAGCCATGCGAGACAGGAGACCATACAGCTGGAGGGTAGACGGTAGATGGCTCTGACCGACGCGTTTCAGGTCACGTGACCCTTACTCATGGTGACGTCAAGTTTGCCCACCGACATTTAAATAAACAGACATAATTAAGAACACCTGGAGAACTATTCAACTGAAGCTATGCAAAGTAAAAAATACATACTGCCGGACTCTATGTTAACCCTGTAATCACTCACTAGTAGTGATATTGGATATCCTGGCGTACAATTCAATACCCTTAGGGATGCGTGTGTCTAAGTTAAAAATCCACCATGCTTCACGTGTCAAAAGTTTCCTATGCAAATCTCCCCCTCGTGTTGAATTGCTGACCTTCTCTATCCCAACAACTGATAGTGAGCTCGTGTCATTTTGATGTTTTAAAGTGAAATGTTTGGATACCGCAGAACATTTGAAAAGGTCTGTTTTACCTATATCAGATTAATGTTCTGCGGAAACGAGTTTTGAGAGGTCCTGTGTGCAGCCACATATTGCTCCTTACACAGGTCACAATTGATTAATAATATATAACAATTTGGTGTTGCATTTATGAAACTTTTAATTTTGAAATTTTTGTTGTTACTGAAAGAGGTGAATGTTGTAGTTCTATTGATGTACTTACACGTGACACATATATTATGTCCGCATCCATAACAGCCAGTGGCACTAAGCCAATTTTTTTGTATGTTTGCATTAGATAAAAATAAGCTTGGGGAAACACTAGACCCAATGGTGGGTGCCTTACGTGATGTGTATCGAATATTTTGTTGTAACACATTTTTAATTTGTTTATTGACATATAATATAGGGAGATGTTTTTTCACTATGTTTACAATTTGCCTATATTGACAGCTATAACTGGTAGAGAACGTGATGGCATTATTATCTGAGACTATTGACTTACGTTTTTTAAGGAATAACTCCGACCTTTTAATATTATCTACTTTCACTATGGCTCTATCCAACATTTCAGGTTTGTATCCCCTCAGCATCAATCTATTTTTCAAAGATTTTTGTTCGTTAATAAAATCCTCCTTATTTGAACAGTTTCGTTTCGTTCTAATGAGTTCACCCACCGGCAAATTCTGCACAAACGTGAGGGGGATGACACGATTCTGCCCTCAAATGGAATTCCTGTGCATACATTTGTCGGGTAGGGGAGTGACAGCAATAGTATTGCCTCACTTCCAGTCAATGTAACATCTAAATAATCTATGCTCTGGACTTTATGTTGGTAGGTAAATTTCAGATTCATATTGTTACTATTAATGTACCTTACAAAATTTTCTACTGATTCCACATTCCCTACCCATATAAATATGAGATCGTCGATAAATCTGGAATACCACCATATGTGCTTAATAAAGGGGTGATCGTCATGGAATAAAAATTTCTCTTCCCATATTGCCATATATATATTGGCAAGAGATGGTGAAAAACGTGCCCCCATTGATGCACCATTGACTTGTTGGAAAAACATTTTATCAAATGTAAAAAAATTGTGTGTCAACAAATATTCGGTGGCCAGAATAATAAACGACAATTTAGCAGGAGGAAATTACCATATTTGGATAAAATTTCCTGTAGGATCGGGAGGGCCTGGCCGTGAGGGATGCAGGGGTACAAACCCACTACATCACATGACAGCCAGGACCCCCCGATCGGCCAGACCACTGACTCCAACGTGTAAATTAGGTGCTTAGTATCCCTTAGATGACCAGGTAAGTTAATTACAAGGGGCTGCAATTGTCTATCGACCCATCGTCCCAGTTGTTCATTCAATGAACCAATACCTGAGACGATGGGTCTAAAAGCAGGAGGAAAAACTTCTTTATGTACTTTAGGGAGTGCATGTATGATAGGGGTTACCGGATGTTGGACCAACAATTTATCCGCAAATTCTTGTGAAAGAATACCATGTGCAACTCCCTGACTCAATATTATGTGTAAATCTCTCTTATATTTTTCAGTGGGATTGTGTGATAATTTTTTATATTGGGTAGGATCCTCTAGCATTTTTAGCATTTCCCTCTTATAGAGGTCCGCATCTAGGAGGACAACCGCCCCACCTTTGTCTGCTTGGCGTACCACCAGTCTATCATTCTCCCGAAGCCATTGTAAGGCTTCCATCTCATGACTATTAAGATTTGACCTCCTATGTGAGTTCCTGTTTAGGACTACTCTCTCATGCAGTTCGATTAATTCCTCCTCAATGCGGTCCTGGAAAATATCCATAGTTGGTATTCGTGAGTGCAATGGATAAAAATTTTTATTCCGTATGCCTGAGTCTCTACCAGTATCTATACTATTGATGTTCAAATTGGGGGTTTCACTTTCTAAACTGTGTAAATTTTTGTAGTCCCAATCAATTCCCTGAATTCGGGTATACGGGTTTCCAGTGTACTCTCATGTATCTCCTGATCTGACAAATGTTGCATGTATGCATATTGATTGGTCTCATTATCAATTTGCATAAAGTGATTCTTTATTGTGATGTTCCTGACCAATCTATTCACATCTAAGAGGGTATCATAAATTTGGAAATCTCTAGATGGACAAAAACCTAACCCCTTAGCTAGCACATTGTTAACCTGCTGGGGATATGATTTGGCTGGATAAATTCACAACCCGGGGATAAAAGTTCCTCCTTTGACGAATGTCCCAAGGGGTCCGTCCCATGCCTCGACTTGTACCTCTGGTGCTTCCGACCTGCTCGTCGTGTCCGTTTTTTGGAGGATGATTATGTATTGCGGGACTGGCATAGTCCTGATTATAGTCCTGATTCCGAAATTCCTGTGCCTCTATTCCTCGTGTATTTCTCCAACTGCGCGAGCGATGTCGAGGTTTTAAAACTCTATTGGACTGTTCTGATGAATTATCCGAGGCATCGGAGACAGTGCGATCTACACTGGTATCTACATCAGAAAAGCTCACTCTTCTCCTATATGATGTGTTGCGTCTTCCTTGGCCTTTCCTCAGAATGGACCTGGGATATGATCTTTGTGATCCCCAATTGTATACCTTATTCTCCATATAATCTTGTGAATCTCTTTTATATTTATTTTGTTTAATACTGATCACATGATTCTCCAATTTGCGCACAGATTCATTCATTCTTAAGGTGAGCTGTCTATATGTATCATCCTTATCATATTTATCCAGTTCTTGTTTACTCGCAACAATGTCCCTCTTGATGTTAAACATGGTTATCTCCTCTTGTTCCACTATGAGATTCATAAGTTCTATGGAACATTTAGTAAGAATGTCCTGCCATTTTTTTCAGGAAATCGCCAGGATAATCTGATGTTGGAACCTTTTTCAATCTTAAACCCCGTGGTATCATTTGTTGTTCAATGTATTTTTGTAGGGTCGTCATATCCCACCACGTTCTTACTTCTTTACATAGTAAACATAGAGTCTGGCAGTATGTATTTTTTACTTTGCATAGCTTCAGTTTGAATTAGTTCTCCAGGTGTTCTTAATTATGTCTGTTCATTTAAATGTCCGGTGGCAAACTTGACGTCACCATGAGTAAGGGTCACGTGACCTGAAACGCGTCGGTCAGAGCCATCTACCGTCTACCCCCCAGCTGTATGGTCTCCTGTCTCGCATGGCTTGCGTAACCAGAATGCTGTGAATTTTAACGATGTTTACATTAAAGAGATGGATGTTTTAAAAGTACCGACTGCTCTTTGAAGTTCTCAAGTCTTTGAGCTGATCTAATCTTTCACTGATTGTAAAAAAAAATAGTTATGGCTTAACGGGATTAAAAAAAGGAAAAAAAACAATTGTCGAAAAAAATAAATACAATAAATAATAAAATAAGAATAAATATCTAATAAAAATTATTGTGCATACATTACACAAAAAATCCTACACATATTAGGTATCCACAAGACCGTAATAACCTGTAGAACTAATCTGATAGGTTATTTAGTGTGAAATGTGAATGGTGTAAAAACTCATCTGAAAAAACAAATGCAGTGTCTACATTGAGAGAAGATACGCCTTGCTGTGAGGAGAAACACACCCCTTCATTTCACAAGCTCTGCTTAGCAACCAGCATAAACGGCTGCTAAATGGTGAAACGAGAAAACCCCTTTAAGGTGATATATGAGTCAACCAACAATTACTATCAAAAACCCTATTAAAAAATTATTAAATAATAATAATAATTAAAATATTAATAATATTTTTTCACAAAAACAGTATATCATTTTTCAGTGGATGGTATAACAAATGTACACTGTACATAAAAAAGGTACACTGTTTCCTTAGCATTTTACATTTATCTATTTGTACAGCATTATAATTTAGACATCAAAAATATCTTCTGACCATTTGAATACTTTATTAGGGGACATCACCATTACAAAATTACTCACAACTATCACTGCTTTAAATTTGTGCCCCTGGTGGCCTATTTGATAACTTTTATAGGAACGTATAATCCAAATGAATACCATCTGCACCCATAAGTACTTTAGGAAAGTCAGGTAATTGTCCAGGTAATTTCTGATTGGCCTCTCTTCTACACATGGCTTTAAAAGCTATGCAACAATACTAGCTAACAGGCTGCATTCCATTTTTAGGGTGCTTTCACATGGTGCGTTTTTGGTGTGTTTTTTAATGCTTTTCTGCACTGTGCATGCTGGTAATAAATATAGATCAGGTGGGTGAAAAGGAGATAAAGTCTTGGCAGAACAAATAGATTTCTTTATATTAGTACTCATGTGGAAACATGTTGGACACCTTCCCTGCTATTTACTCTTGATGCAAAGGTGTTTGACAGGGCTCCTTAGGGTTACTTGGCGGCAGCACTGATAAATTTGGTGTTTCTGGAGAGTCCAAGGCTGCTATTATACCATTATATACATTCCCTTGTGCAGTTGTTAACACCTCAGGCTTTCTATCTACAGCTTTCCCTATAATAAATGGCACTTGTCTGTCCACTTTGCCTGTAAATATTTACTGTTCTAATGCAAACCCTAACCAAGGCTATTAGAGCTTTTTCAGCAAACCACAGAAATGCTCTGGGCAACTCAAAACATAAACTCATTTAATAATAATAGTCACCAACACAGATATCTTATGTTATCTTTAAGGAGCTCAGTGTTGCTTTGTATTACATGCCAAATTGTACGAAATCTCATGTTTTATATATGGGTCTTATGTTACCTTAGCCCTGCAGAATATCACAATATAGTATGGTTCAGGGTAGATAGACATATTCTTACCCTCCCTACCCCTCAGTAATTGCATAAATTAAATTATCTTGCATTGCTTACAAAAATAAATAAAATAAATAAATATGTGTATATATATATATATATATATTATATATATATATATTATATATATAATATATATATATATATATATATATATGTGGGTAGAGCAGCTCAAGTTAAAATGGGTGTTCTACCTCAGATATTATTTTTAATATCTAAATATCTTCTCTGTTTAGAAATCCAATTATAACACTGTCAAAGAGTTACCTTAGCAAATTGTATTCTCTCCATTCAGATGTATTTTGAAGTTTTCTAGTCCTAGGGTATCAAGATCTACCATGTGTTTTCAGTGTCCAGTTGGTTTTGAAATTGTTTTTGCATTAGTCTATGTACAAATACGATACTATGCAGTCACTCCCCACTTAAATAGTAGGTGTGTGAGTAGATTTTGCACCTGGGCAACTTTTTACCATGTAGCACTGGGATTCTTTTTTTGCCTTCTACTGGGAAGGGCCTTTTTACCTTTTCGATGGTCCCTTGTATTTGTTCCATATATGTTCCATAAAGTAGCTCAGACAAGATGGCAATTCCATAATCATATTAAAAAAAGAATGAATCTATAGTGTGAAAATAAAAACTGATAAGAAAAGAAATATTAGTTATACATTCACTTTAAGATATAAGAAATTTATTTAATTGTGTCTTGTCTTATTTTTTTCTCAATTTGGACAGGTTGTATCTCCACTTATGGAAGCAGTGTTGGGTGAAACTACTATTACAGTAACTGAGGAGAAGGTCAGCATTGTGGAGCTCCAGGCACAAGTGATATCAGGACTTACCCTCTCTCTACATGCAAGCCCAGGAAACAGCCACACGATAATTGCAAAGACAGCAGCCCAGCATCTGCTAAAATATCCCAAACAAGTAAGTGACATCATTGAAAGGGGTTTCTCACTACAAGGATTGCTTTTTATTGTTAAAAATCTTGCAAAAACAAGTCACTTTGCAATATATGTCCATTATTAGTGTCGTACCAATTCTGAGATATCCCCTCTTGTATGAGCTGCATCAGCTCTTCAGGTCGCTATCGTTACAGACCTGTTTGATCTCTCCTGATAGGCTGCCAGTGCTGGTTGCTATAGCTACAGAGCTGTTCAATCCTCCTGATAGGCTGCCAGCACTGGTTGCTATAGCTTTCGACCTGGCGTCTATTGCAGCCTATTAGAAGCCAATAAACACCCACCCGGAATTCAAAATGAAACCAAGAAAACAGGACTGAGGTAAGATGAATCAGTGTAGTGAGACAACCCCTTCAAGGAGAACATGGAGTGGGCCAGTAATCTATAATATAGCACTATGCAGGAGTGTAGTATAAACATGTCTTCTTGCCAAGGTGTTATCACTATAGTTTTAGAATGTGTTTTAAACAGATAAATATAATCCTGAAAGTAATACAGCAATGTTAAAGCATGTGTGTAAACAATTCTGGTCTTAGATCTATGAAGTATAGCAATACTCTATGGAAAAAGGGAAGAACATTCCCAATTCTATTTCATCTTCAATTCTCATATGGTGCATGTAATATAAGTTTTGCATAACTATCATTCACACAAATGTTGAGCCATTGTAAATGTTTATGGCTATATAGAGAATTATCAATTTCCCTACTGTTATATAATGTTTTATTTATGCATTTTTGATGCAAGACCCTTCACGTATTTGTTTAGCTGTGAGTCATTGGCAATGACTTTGGTCGCTAGGTACTAAATTAAATTCTCCACCATTGTCATGTAGATATCACTTTTCTATACTCCCCTCCTGTTCAGTTTTTTGCATATTGAAAAATATAGAGTAAAAGTATCACATATTTTTAATACATTTCCCTGTCTCAGTGACATTCACACAAGGAACAATTACATAGGAAGCTAATACATCTAATGTTTTTGGAGTAAACCATTGGTAGATATCTGTAGAAGACACACATGCAAAGTTTTCACATTGCGCCCAGATAAATAAATGCTATTTGAATAATAATTTAGTTAATTGAACCCTTCCTCCGTCAGACTATGGCAGACACAATTACCAGTAGCTTGGTCAGTGTCCAATTGGTTTTTAAAGAATTTTAAAGGCAAAACATTCAATTTCCCCATCCTAAATTACACCCTATATGGCCACTTACGCTGCCTAGACCAAGAAGAGCAGGTAATTTCCAAGATCACATTCAAGCCTTGAACCTTAATTCTACTAGGCAAAATGAATGATTTGTGTATGACTACTACTAGCTGTGTTATCATGTTTAGAACTAATGTATGGCAATTTCCTTCTTTTAGGAAGCTCTACTTAATCTTTGGCTCACATTCAATGATGGCACCTCTGCACCATTATCACTCTATGATCCGAAGGATTATACATTGGCTGTCACTAGCTTGGATGAAAAAGTGGTATCTGTAAGCCCAGAACGTACTTTTCCTCTGGTTATCGCTGGTGAAGAGCAAGGAACAGGGTCTTTGCTTAGAGCCGAAATGATAATTAATGAAGGCTGCCAAAAAACGAAACGAAAAAGTGTACTTTCCACAGCAACAGCTCTTGTTCATGTTGTTTTTGGCTCACTTGAACCAGGAGGAGAAGGGGACTCAGGAAAATTACTAACTGAGATTCCCCCACAGTCACCTGTGCAAGAATACAAAGACACATCAGGAACAACATCTATGATAACGCTATCTACACCAGTTGAAGAGCACAGTTCACATGTTCCTGGGGATTTTTCTTTACCAATTCCTACAGTGTATCCTCAATTACCACGAGGATTAACAGACCTGGAAATTGGAATGTATGCTCTCCTTGGAGTTTTTTGCCTTGCCATACTGGTCTTCCTTATAAACTGTATTGTGTTTGTTCTGAAATACAGACACAAAAGGGTTCCACCAGAGGGCCAGGCTAACCCTGATCATTCTCACCATTGGGTTTTTCTTGGAAATGGACAGCCTCTTAGGGCACGAGGAGAGTTGTCCCCACAACCTGAAAGTCCAGGAAATCCTTTAGAAGCAGGAACTCTACCACCTCATCATTCTTCTTGCTGTAGAGGGGAAGCAAGAGGAAGTAGCAGCAACAGTAGTTCTCAAGCTAGCGTGCAAAGCCAATCTCATGGACGTGGAGATGGCTCCTCTGGTGGTGGTGGCTCTAGTAGGGAAGCAAGTGAGGACCCCTTAAGTTCTTCTCCAACATCAAAACGCAAGCGAGTGAAGTTTACTACCTTTACAAGTTTGCCTAGTGAAGGTAGTGTTTATGATGCTGTACCAGGTGCAGAAGAATGTGATCTTGAGTGGGTTTGCCGAGATATGGGACTAAGAGACCAACATGAACTCAGAGACTATATCAGGAGGGTCAGAGATATGGCATAGCCTTAGAATTTTGTGGGCCTGTTGTAATGGACAAGATGGGCAAACTTGCACCCATAAGGTCTGCTGTTTTCTGCAAAACACAGGAATGGGATAATGTTCCTCTTATGTCTCTATATTAATGTATTCAAACCCACACACTGCCACTCACCTCTTTTCCTTCATTCATACCAATAGTCACTTAAGACATTGACTTCTCTGTCTTTCTCCGCTTTTATTCAAACACATGCACATCTATTCAACAGAAGGGAGCGTGTTGTCTACCTATGTCTCTTAATCTTTGAGATAGAGATGTGAGTACTACTTGGCCTCCTGCATACCAAACTGCTTCATATATTACATAAGTCAACTATATACCATTCTTAAGTTCCGAAATATTCATGGACCACAGAATAAGAACTGGTTGTTGTTTTGCTCGTGAATATAAAAATCATAATGTTTTTGTTAAACATAAACATGCTGAAAAGTTATACATTTCCATCAATACTGATGAAACGGAATGCAACAGAAGTTTTTAGAGACATGGGGCACAATGATTTTGCCAGTCCAAATAGAATTCACATAACAAAAATGAAATTAGAAAAAAGGAAAACATGACCTTGAATTATGTTAACATAATTATGATCTTAACAGTTCTACAATACTATACAGTATTATAAAGTACATGAATGTGTCAAACAAACAGCAACAGAAAAGCACCTCAAATGTGACAAGATTTTTCTCAGGGGATCTAAGCAGTTAATAAGGTTAATAAATTGCTAATATGGGTGACATTGTGGCAAACATTGTGGGAGAGTAGCCATCTATGAATGGGTTGGTACTGAAAGGTATAGTCCTAATAATAAACTATGGCATAATGATACAGTATATTTAAAATTGATAAATCCTAGTTTTAGGCTATACAAGAGGTAAGGACGAAGAAAATATGTGTTACTGACACCCGTTTGCTTACTCAGAATGTTTAGGGTTTATTTGGTCATTTTGAAACTCAGCATTTAATTTGCCATGTCACCACACAATTGATTATATGTAATTGCACCGAAAAGTAACTTTTTTCTTTAGGATATTTGGAGTCAGCTAATCCATTCAAAAATGAATCCTTGATTCTATGAGTCAGTGTTTCAATTGCGTGACGTTCAGTCTGAAGAGTTCTTGTAGTAGGATTTCTTCAAACAATCCCTAAACCTTGTATATGAATCTTTATTTTATTATATGCAAACATGCATTTATTTCTGAATTTGAGTTTATCAGGATGTGATTTATATATTTTCAAAGTAATAAGACATTAAAACTCTGACAAATCCTTAACACTATAGGACAACTGCCTTTATAATTTGATTTATTTTTGCTTTTTTCGGACAAAGTCATTGAGTGTAATGGCAGAAGACCACTCACCTGTGTTAATGGATGCTACAGATAACACCAAGTATGGAGGACAGTGCACATCTGCTAAAATCAGGGGACACATTTGTTGGGGTGTATCGTTCCCAAGCAGGATGAATGAGTGCATAGAAAGTTCTCCTTATATAAGACATGTATGTCTTGAATTTAACCACCATTTATGTCAAATGTTTCCCTTAACAAATATTTGGGAAAATAAAGTTTGGCAGTGCACCAAAGTTACAAGTGTGTTTTTGTTGTTTTCTTTATACATTAAAGACATCTACAGTTGTGATTCTCATTTTTTATTCTACTAAGTATATAATATATCACAAAATTATCAACACTGACATTGCTGTTTCTCTTTAGTGCAGCATGCAATAGTTTACATTTTATTTACAGTGTAAATGGTGTTAGGGAAGATCTGATGTTGCTTTTGAATAGTTTTTGTAAGTAAAGAAGTATCAGAAAACTGTAATGCATGAGTTTGGCTTTAAAGTTGAAGTTCTGTGGTGATACCATGGCTTCAAATATAAGGTATCCAGTTATTTAGTTATTTCCCATTGCTTCAAATATGTAACATCATCTGATATCCCTTAATCTATCGCTTTGTAGGTACAAAAGTTCAGTATAATTATTTTCTATTTGATCAGCAAATAAAACACCATGTCATGTTTAAGTGGTTCAATATAAATTAAGTAAGTTATTTACAAAGTTACTCAACTATTATGTAGGACATTTATTGCATAATCTGTGGATATGCCATAAATGTCTAATACATGCAGGTCCCACCTGTGGGTACCATAGTGTTGTGAGAATGATGGTCCCTACACCCCCAACCATTGTTCGTGCTGCAGGAAATGAAGAGGTAGCCATACGTATGCTGTCTCTCTGTTCACTTCAATCAGTTTCAACTACAGGCAAGCACACGTACTTGATTGTACTCTGAACCTTAAAGGGGTATTTTAATTTTTAAATGTTATGACTATTGTTGAGTTAATCGAATCTGACAAAGTGGAATTTGTTTAAAATTTCAGGAAAAAATTGATTCTAAACAAAAGCTGAATTTCCTGGCGATTTGTGGTAACGAATGGTCTTTTTTTCTAAAATGGCAATGAGCACATGGCGTGACATGGGGTAAAGAACTATGGTAGAAACAGAGGAACAACCTCAATGCCATGACATGCAGCCAAGCAATAGCCAGCCAGCTTCTGTGATGTCACAGCCCGATAAATAGGCCAGCCATTTTACATTCTGCCACTTGCCACTGTGTCTCTTATGTACACGGATCTCTATGCAGTAGCACTAGATTGCACCCTGTGCCAAATACTTCCGATTTTATAGTTACTGGGGTGAAATACCTTTCAGCTATACAGTGTGTGTGTGTCATATACACACATGTTCCTGAACCAGCATTTTTTTTATTTTGGGATATTGCTCTCTGTGCCAAAAAGTTACCTTTTTCACTTATTGTGGTGAACTATCTTTGAAATACATTGTGTGTATTTCTCATATACACCCATTTGCATTACAGTCAGATCAGTCTCAAAGAGTTACTTTTTTCACTTATTGTGGTGATTCACCACATATCTCAAAATAATAACCAGCTTGTAATGGAAATGTGTGTATATGACAAACACACAAGCTGCATTTCAAAGGTGTTACACCTTATAAGTGAAAAAAGTAACTCTTTTGCACAGAGAACAATATCCCAAAATAATAACCTACCTTTAATGGAGATGTGAAGACACACTGTGGAAGTATACAGGGGAGATGGAGGCAGGGAGTTCCTCAGAGTCACGTGCGCAGATGGCCCGCTGCATGATGATTTGCCTGGGTAGTGACAGCCGAATAGTTACCATCCGGCAGAGGGATGATTTATGGCTCTCCACCCTTTGGACCCTCGCTACTGGTTCAAAATGGGGGCCTTTGTTTCACCTGGCGAGATGGAGGACAAACTTAAGTACTATAGAGACATCCTATGTAGTCAGTTGGCTGCTGCCTATCTGCGCCATCATCCATCCTCTCGCAGGTCTGACCGGGGGGTTTCTCAGCACTCACGTACCACTTCCACGGCTGCTGTGTGAGGGTAGGAGCAGTACCAGCTCCATCAGCAGCAATCTGAGTCTGGAGTCATTGATTTCTTCACCCGCCTAGTGAGGGTGAAGCAGCAGCACCTGGATCAGACCCTGAACCAGCAGGTGGTGACCTACTTGGACAGAACCCTGCCATCCCACATTGAAGATCCCCTGGACTACTAGGCAGCCAAACTGGATTTGTGGCCACAACTTGACGAGTTTGCACTGGAGAAGCTGTCCTGCCCAGCCAGTAGTGTGGCATCAGAGTGGGTGTTTAATGTGGCGAGGGCCATAGTTACCTCAAGGAGAACTTGCTTGTCCACCCAAAATGTGGAGAGGCTAATCTTTGTCAAGATGAATCAGACGTGGGTCAGCCAGGATTTCCACACACCAATGCCTTATTAGATCAGATTAGATAAGCCATGCCGCCTCACCCAAACTTTGACAAATGAGTCTGGATTCTTCTGGCTATCTGCCTCAGCTACTATTCTGATCCTGCCACCCGTCTGATGCCACACAGTTGCTACCAGCTGCTCCTTCTACCACCCACCATCTTTACCAGGGACTGATATTGCCACCCACCTCCCCACTCTTCCCTGGGCCATTATGTAGCCTTCTGATGCTGCTGCCACATCACCACTCAAGTCTCCTCATGCTGCTGTTGCTGCTGTCACCTCCAGGCTATGTCACCATGTCATTCTCTGGCTTGATACTGCTGCTACCACCACCACCTCATTATTTCACCTAGCTGCCGCCATCTCACAATTATGTCATTGTGCCACTCTCCGGCCTGATGCTGCTGCTGCTGCCACTTACACACTGTGTAATTGTGCCAATCTGTGGTTTACTCATGCTGCTTCCACCTCCACTGTCATTGTGCTACTCTGTGGCCTACTCATTCAGTTGCCACCTCCACAATCTGTCATTGTGCCACTCTGTGATCTACTCATGCTACTGCCACCTCCACAATCTGTCATTGTGCCATTATGTGTCCTACTCATGTTGCTACCACCTCCACACTCTGTCATTGTGTCATACTCATGCTGCTGCTAACTGACCACTCTCTCACTCGACCACCCTGCGATTTCCTAATGCTGTTTCCACCCTCTACCACTCTATGACATTGCCACTATGTTTGGTTTTCCCCTTCTTTTAATCTGTCAGAGTTAATGAAAAAGACAAACACAACCTATTGTGTCTTCATAGAAGCCTTAAGGCCAGTATGACATGGTCTTTTCTTTGCATCAGGATTGTCTGATGATTAGGTAACCAGAAGCAGGAGTAGATACAAAACACAAAAGACATGCAAATATTCCATTTACTTTTCATCTCTGTTTTGGATCAACTCCTGTTTCTTTTTTTCTTTAGCAATACTGATGGATTATTGACCGATTGAAAGCAGACACTGATGGATCAAAGGAAGGGCAAAATGATCAGTGACGTCAATGAAAAATTACTGCCGAGACCCTCTCCGTTTCTCTGAAGTGGGGGGGGGGGCCTCTACATGTATTATCAGCGTTTAACAGAACAGGTTAATCTGTGGTATCATCTATTGATGGTATAAAAGGAGTGCGCTCTTTGACGCTATAGTGGGATCTTGGCCCTCTGCTCGGTTCTTTCTTGCTGACGCTGACATTACCCTGTCAGGCTGCATTCCCACTTCAGTTATTTAGTCCGTTTTGACCCCGTATCTGCCTAGATAAGTGAAATGTGAATAGATTGTACTAAATTACAGCATTTTTCTGCATGGAACAATGTTCTACAACACCATAAGGCTCTCTGCAGCCAGAAAATAGCTGTTTTGTAATGCAATTAATCACGAATAAATTTGTAACAAAACAAATTTTTGGGAAAAATTCTGCGAATCGGCCAAATTGAATTTTTGAGAAATTTGCTCATCTCTATTTATGACATATTGCAAAGACATTCTCATAGACACCTGTATAACTGCTAACTCTGGGGTCTCTAAAATCCTGAAAATGAAGGGACTGCGGTCCTACAAGATTTTTATCCCATATAATGATGCTCTCAGAAACCATAACACAGCCTCATTTGTTTGATGCTCAGCTTTTTAGATCCACATGGCAGGATATGAACTGGGACAATCTTGGTCAGAATGTTATGATACAGCCTAGTGACAAGATGAGTTCACTGTATTAAATATGGAACAAAGAACAGAAAAATCATGAGAAAAATGTATTTGTATTTGCCAAGGACCAAAAGATGGAATATACTCTGTTTAATCCTACAGAATATGGTGCCAATATATAGATCACGGTGGAAAATAAAAATATTCTTTACTCAATCATTGCAGCATTATCTTATAGTATAAAGTTGTTATTGTTAGTAGTGTTAACTTAGGAATAAGATATGTCTGGCTTGGATTTATTTGTTTTGTTTTTTTGTTTTTTTTACTTGGCAGCAGACATAGCTTCTTTGTTTTCTTTACTTCATTTAATTACATTATTTGGACAACATTCTCTGTATAGAATCAAAGAAACTAGAAGCTACAAAAAGCAGAAAACCATGCGGGAAAGGTTATGTTTATCAGGAATGAGCTATACTGCATATAACTGTATTTTTTGATGAAGATAAGGTTTTAGCACTTGTTGCATTTCAAGCTGAGGTTATTAGTCTTCTTTTTTATTAAAAGAAAGATTTCTTCCTATTACATTGGTGGAGAGAGGGCATTCTTATTTTCTTTAGATAAAAGATATGAAATAAGTTTTTTTCTACCCATTACATTTTTTTTTCTTATTTACGTAATCTGTTTTTTTTTTGTTCATGTTTATTCGATATGTAGCAGTATCTTTAGACTCTTGTGTGCTTGTGTTTTTTCATAAGTGGAGGAGCTTTTCTCTGCTTATAGAACAAGATCCAAGTGTCTAAATTAAGTCATAAAAGTGGATTATTATCTTTAAAATGCAGAATGCAAGAACAGCACAGTAAAAGGGACTATTCAGTAAATGGATATATAGTACATCCTTTGTTTAATACATGTGCTCACCAAAAAAGATAAATAGTTATACAAAAGTATCAGATGATTTGACCAATAAAAATATTAATGGACGTTTCAGTGACTTATTTCATGAGGATAGGATATGGAACCTCTTTGTTTGTTCTAGTGGCCCAAATTCTCCAGCTGCATTATTATGATATGTCTGATTGAAGTTCACTCTGTTTTTTATTTTTTCACAGGGCACACAGAGCATTTTTGACACTTTTTTGGAGGCAGATTAGGCACATGATCCACCTGAAAAAAGGATTAAAAACAATAATAAAACAACTGCCATTGATTGCTATGTAAAATTAGTGTTGTCACACAGATAATGCGGATTTTACTCCAGTATTTTCGCCGTGTATTGTAAGCACTGACAAAGAATTGACATGCTGACAGTTATTGGAGTTTTGGAGACAAATGCAATGTTTCCTCATTGGAATTCCGTGCTTGAAAGCACAGAATTGTGGGCAAAGAAACAATGCTGTTTCAGTGCTGGCACTTTTCAGCGCCGAAATAAGTCAAGTGAATCTAGCCATAAACTTGCCAATTATACAAATTTCTCTGATTGCCCGCACTTGAATCATGTATGACAGAAAAAATCTTTGTCCCAAAATTTTTTTATTCAATTATCCTTCTCCATACAAAATTCATAGAAAAGGGTCAAGAGACTTTCTATTAATGTGTTTGGTCTTGTTGACCTTTTTCAAACGTGTTGCTAACATGTAGTGAAGACTATGGGCACTTCAAGAGACTGGCGACAATTTAACTTATACCAAGCTACGGAAGGTCTTAGCTCTATCTCCATATGCTGACAAATGGTGGTTCATGCAATCAGCAGTCTTCACTATATAAGCAACACGTTTAAAAAAGTTCAACAAGACCGAAAACGTTAATAGAAAGACGCTTGACACTTTTCTATGAATTTTGCATGTAGAAGGATGATTAAATCAAAAAAATGTACAAAAAATTACATGATTCATGTGCGGGCAATCAGAGTATTTTGGTTAATGTGGATTGGAATATCTTATTGGCCTAACACTGGCAAAAACTTTTCTTTTGTCATGGTGTGCTGAGCAACTTCAGTAGTTTGAACTTGCTAATTATAGTCATGGTTCACTTGTTTCTGAGCCAGCCACAGTTTCAAATAAAAAATCTAAAAATAAATAGCATTTAAAACATTGCCTTTTGCCATTTTATATGTATAAAAATAGCAATAAGGATGGTTAAATAAAAAATAATTGGTATTGCTGCATAAAAGTTCAGTCTATTAAAATAGAGCCTTATTTAACCTATATGCTAAATGCTGTAAAAACAAAGGTACCAATAGAAACTATACTTTGGACCACAAAAAGCAATCCATCATTTAGGTCTCTAACCAGAAAAATTGAGAAAAAAAAATTGATTACATAAAATTTGTCATGCAAAGCAATTTTTTACATTTGGTAAAACATAACAAAAACCACATAAATTTGTTATAGCCGGTATCCTAATGACCTGCAGAATATGGACATTTTATTTATACCACATATTAAGCACCATAAAAATGAAACCCAAAAACAATGGTGCAAGTTCATTTTTTTCTGACCTTCCCCATGAAATTTTTTTAGAATGGTGCCATAGAATGCATTAAAAAGTCACAAACAACAAATGAGCTAGTCCTGCAAAAAAGCAAGTCCTTATCACAGCTATCTCGATGAAAATATGAAACAGTTATTAATCTTTGAAATGGTGATGAAACAAATAACATTTTTACTAAAACTTATTGCAGCGGTATTTCCTTTCAACCGCAGAACTTTTTATTTTTCTATCTACATAGCCATACAAGAGCTTGTTAAGGGTACCACATGTACTACACTGGACCTTCAGTGCCTAGTGGTAAATATGGCCCTGCTCACCTCTCCTTTCACTTTTGATACAGAAATTCCGCCATCTAAAAGGGGTTGTCTCACTACATTGATTCATCTCACCTCAGTCCTGTCTTCTTGGTTTCATTTTGAATTCAGGGGCGTGTTTACTGGCTGCCACTAGGCTGCAGTAGAAGCCAGGTTTGTAGCTATAGCTACCAGTGCTGGCAACCTATCAGGATAGATCAAACAGGTCTGTAGCTATAGTGACATGAAGAGCTGATGCAGCCCATACAAGGGGAGGCAATATCTCAGAATAGGTAGGACATTGTTAATGGACACATATTGCAAAGTGACTTGTTTTTGCAAGATCTTTAACATAAAAAGAAATCCCTGTAGTGAGACAACCCCTTTTAACTCTTCACCAGTCTTGTCCTTTATGAATGCAATGCCAGTGCCGCAATCTGATTAAAAATATCTAAAACTAATAAACCATGTATTATTGATAGAAGTTAAACATTGGTGCTAGGTAAGGGAATAGTTATTTGCAAGTAAATATACCATAATTATAGAGCTTTCTTCAAAGACGCAGTCAGCAATGAGATTTAAGAACAATGTAGTCTCTTCTTCACTCTCAGTCTTCAGTCTTCACCATGGTATTCTACAAACATAAAATATTATTATAAACTGCATTACCGAAGAATGAGCACATGTAAAAAATATTGTATAGTAATAAATGAATTTTTAAAATTGTGTGATAAAAATAAAAACGTATTGCTAGCTGTGATAAATGATAATGGGATCTACAGGAAGAGAGACAGGACAATTGCTGAAAGGGGTCAATTCTAATAAACTGGGTAAATACTAGAAGGATACATGGACTCAGGTTGTCTTAAAATGTTGATAGTGCTTGTGAATGAACGGAGCATTGTACTGGATAAAATATAAATAAACTGAATAGGGTCTGGGACCCATTTACTTAAGAGGACAGAAAGTATGCACTGGATGAAGAGGAAGAAGGCTGAATGCAAGTAAGTGGCACTTATAGCAGCATAGAGAGACATTTGCTTACAACTTGAAAGGATGCTGTTTGGGTTTTAAAATGTGTTGCATCTTGTCCAATAAAGAATACAAAACCTGGCTTTGAACAAGAAATCCGTGAGACTTATTTCCAAGTATTTGGTTCAAGCTTCAAAATCACACACATAGTCTTCTTGCATTCTTAGGACTGGAAGGAACTTTCCTAGTGCCAGGTATCCAACAGTGACGCAAATTATCATCTTACAAGTTCTCAGTAGTATTGTGTCTATATATGCAAAACCTGTAAAGGTTGGCATAGTATTATCCCCCTGCTGCTTCTTTCCGTAGTCTTAAATGGTTTTGCATAATAGGCGACACTCGTGTCTTCATTTTATGTAGTTAAAACAAACAGGGTTTGACACACGTAATGAATATTAAATGCAAAATATGACTTGTTTATACATAGTCTAATCACATTATTATGACCATCAGCTAATGGAGCAACCACTGTGTGCAGCACAGATAGGCTGGGATTTACTTCTTAAGTGGGTCGTAGGTAGAGATGGGCGAATTTCTCAAAAATTCGATTCGGTCACTTCGCCGAATTTTCTGTCAAAATTAGTTTCGGTCCGAATTGCTTCGGGACGAATCACGTTAAAAAACATCTATTTCCAGGCTGCACAGAACCTGCAGGGTGCTGTAGAACGTTGTGCCATGCTTAAATATGCAGAGGGAGCTTGGTTTGGGCTTCATACAATGTTGTGTTTTAGTAGGACACGCACATGACTGCCGCCGCTCTTAGAATCGCTTCACTATAAAATTCCCTGGGCACTTAAGAGGGCAAAACTGACCAAAAAACTCAAGCGAGAATGTAGCCTGATAAAGTCATGGCAGCGACAGCTGGAAAAAAACAAGCTGAGGGCTCAGGTGGCAACATCAGTGACAGAGTGTGGAGGTGACGGTGGCAACCACAGCAGCATGAGGTCAGAGAGTGGCACAATGACATTCTGGAGGTGGCAAAAACAGGAATAGGCCACAGAGTGGCACAATGACACCATGTGGAGGTTACGGCAGCAGCCACAACAGAGGCATGAGGTCAGACAGTGGCACAATGACATTCTGGGGACGGTGGCAAGAGTGCAAAAACAGGAGGTAGGGCACACAGAGTAGGGCACAATGACACAGTGATGAGAGGTCACAAGGCAGCATGCAGCATTAGGTCAGACAGTTGAACAATGACATTCTGGAAGTGGCAAAAACAAGAGTAGGCCAAAGAGTGGCACAATGATACAGTGTGGAGGTCATGGCAGCAGCATAAGGACAGGCAGAGGCACAATGACATTCTGGAGGTGGCAAAAACAGGAGTAGGCCACAGAGTGGCACAATGACACAGTGTGGAGGTTACGGCAGCAGCCACAGCAGCAGCATGAGGTCAGACAGTGGCACAATGACATTCTGGAGGTGCCAAAAACAGGAGTAGGCCACAGAGTGGCAGAATGACACAGTGTGGAGGTCACGGTAGCAGCAGCAGGAGGTCAGACAGTGGCACAATGACATTCTGGAGGTGGCAAAAACTGGAGCAGGCCACAGAGTGGCACAATGACACAGTGTGGAGGTTACGGCAGCAGTCAAAGCAGCAGCATGAGGTCAGACAGTGGCACAATGACATTCTGGAGGTGGCAAAAACAGGAGTAGGCCACAAAGTGGCACAATGATACAGTGTGGAGGTCACGGAAGCAGCAGCATGAGGTCAGACAGTTGCACAATGACATTCTGGACGTGGCAAAAACAGGAGTAGGCCACAGAGTGCCAAAATTACACAGTGTGGAGGTCACGGCAGCAGCAGCATGAGGTCAGGCAGTGGCACAATGGCATTCTGGAGGTGGCAAAAACAGGAGTAGGCCACATAGTGGCACAATGACACAGTGTGGAGGTCACGGCAGCAGCAGAATGAGGTCAGGCAGTGGCACAATGACATTCTGGAGGTGGCTAAAACAGGAGTAGGCCACAGAGTGGCACAATGACACAGTGTGGAGGTCACGGAAGCATCAGCATGAGGTCAAACAGTGGCACAATGACATTCTGGAGTTGGCACATCCTGGAGCAGGCCACAGAGTGGCACAATTACACAGTGTGGAGGTTTCGTAAGGAGCGACATCAGCAGCATGAGGTCACTCAGTGGCACAATGACATTCTGGAGGTGGCAAAAACAGGAGTAGGGCACAGAGTGACACAATGACACAAATGTAGAGGTGACGGGAGCACCACAGGCCGCATGAGGTCAACATTGGCACAATTACTTCTGGAGGTGGCAAAACAGTATAGGCCACGAGGGGC